>CAIGRP010013354.1:0-55381 GCA_903798385.1 Fraxinus cuspidata
CCCAGACAACAAATTGGTTTTCACCTTTTTTTTTTTTTAAAGGCTTTAACCTTTAATTTAATCTTTTGTTCAAGCATCATTCCTTTTCTAGATCTAATGGTCCATTTCAGTATAAATTTTTCATAGATAAGGGAATTTGTAAGTTTAGGATTCGGTGCTTAGATCTCTCTTTTACCTGAATTAGCTTATCTTATATGGACTTAGTAAATTACTGTATATAAATGAACTTTGGTTGCCATTGAAGTAATATATGGGCAAACCTTTAACCTGAATCCTTATCAGTGAATATGAGGATGGCTATGGTTCGGTACAAAAAAAAATTTATATGGCAATTTTTTTAAATATAGAGGCAAAACAAATCATAAAAAATCTACAATTTTCTGAACCGTCTAAAAATATGTTATTGTCAAGAAGACTGCTTGTTGTGTTACCCATTTTGTGTAATTCCTTGATTAAAAGCTGTGTTTAACTAGAAAATAGTGGCCTGAGCATTTAATTGTTATGGTTATACGTTGGCTTAGTTGTCATGAACTATTCTCCTTTCTTCTCATTGTTGGTCAAAAGGTTGGCTTCTAATGCTATATAATAATTGAATTTCCACTATAAATGGCCAGTCTGATTCTTGTTATGCGAATCTACCTTTATTTATGCTTTTATACTTTAGTAGCACTCGCCAAGTTGTGTGCATGTTCTTTGCGGGTATGTAAAAAAGTTGAATATGTCCTAATACTTCATATATTTTATAATATTGCTTTATTAGTAGTAGTGACCATTGGTATAGTGAGGATACCTTTTCTTAGATCCAAAGCCAAGTCAAAAAATACAGCGGCAATAACTTCCAGTCTTAATAAGTGTTTTTTTCAGCATTGAATTAAAATGTACTTTTGCTGAATGATTAAAGGGTTGGTGAATTGCACCCCTCTTAGAGGTCAATATTCAGACACGGCCAAGACGAAAGTAAATAAACTGTCACTAAAATTTTACTATTGCTAAGACTATTTGATAGCCAAGATTCATGATTCATACTCTATTTTCGCAGTCATGCACTCATGTGAAATATCTGAATACGATTTGTAATTACTTGAAAAATTTACAAATTCGTAATCCAAAAAGATTGCATTTAAGAGGTATGATTTTGTTTGCGGGACTGTGCTAGTTGTAATTAATAATGGACAAGTTGAATTTCACGTAAATATCTGCCCTTTGTATTCCGTGTGAAGGTAGTTGGGTGATTAATGCAGATTGAAAAATCTTGCCTCATAGGGACAAGCTAGCAACTTGAAACAGAGGCCAAAACATTTCTTATTTTATATAGGATCTTCAACTTGTGCATCCCAAATTTTTATTAGTTTTTTTCCTCTCTAGATCTGTTGCAATTGATTTTCTGTACAGGTTAATACTTCTATTCCTTTTGATGAATTTCTTGTAGGCCTGAAATATTTTCTTTAGACCTTTACTTCCTATTCTGCGGTTATTGATCTGTTATTTCTTCAGTCCACCAGTTGCAAAACTCATTATTGTTGTCTTTCCACCGCAGGTCACTGAACAATGGGTGCTGGGGGCCGAATGTCTGTCCCTCACAAGGGCAAGGAGTCAAAATCTGACGTCCTCCAACGAGTTCCACACTCAAAACCTCCATTCACACTAGGTGAACTGAAGAAAGCCATCCCGCCCCATTGTTTCCAGCGATCTATTCCTCGATCTTTCTCCTATGTCTTGTATGATCTTACCATTGCCTTTCTCTTCTTCTATGTTGCCACCAACTATTTCCAAAACCTTCCTCAACCTCTTTCCCACCTTGCTTGGCCAGTCTATTGGATGTGCCAAGGCTGTGTACTAACTGGTGTTTGGGTCATAGCACATGAATGTGGCCACCATGCGTTTAGCAATTACCAATGGCTCGATGACACTGTTGGCTTGATCCTACATTCTGCTCTCCTCGTACCATACTTTTCGTGGAAATTCAGTCACAGGCGCCACCATTCAAACACTGGTTCCCTGGATCGAGATGAAGTATTTGTACCGAAACTCAAGTCTGGAATCCGTGGATTTGCCAAGCATATGAACAATCCACCTGGCAGAGTTCTCATACTCCTTGTCCAGCTGACCTTAGGGTGGCCTTTATATTTACTGTTCAACGTCTCGGGGAGGCATTATGAGCGTTTTGCTTGCCACTATGACCCTCATAGCCCGATTTACTCGGATCGCGAGCGCATGCTGATCCTTGTTTCTGATGCTGGTGTTCTAGCTGTTACTTACGGGCTTTATTGTCTCGTGGCAGCTAAAGGACTTGCTTGGGTTCTTTGTGTTTATGGTGGTCCATTGCTTTTGGTCAACGGATTCCTAGTTTTGATAACTTATTTGCAGCATACCCATCCTGCACTGCCTCATTATGATTCCACCGAGTGGGATTGGTTACGGGGAGCTTTAGCGACTGCTGACAGAGATTACGGGATTTTGAACAAGGTATTCCACAACATTACAGATACTCACGTGGCACACCATCTGTTCTCATCAATGCCACACTATCACGCAATGGAGGCGACCAAGGCAATCAAGCCGATTTTAGGGAATTACTATCAATTTGACGGCACACCAATTTTTAAGGCAATGTGGAGAGAAGTCAAAGAGTGTATCTATGTGGAACCAGACGAGGGAGATCAGAACAAAGGTGTATTCTGGTATAATAACAATATTTAGATTTTGTTGAAGAATAGCTGGGCAAATGCCGCAAGGGAATTTATGGGCCTATGTTAGAGAAGATTTTACTTTCCATTCTGGATAAGTTAAATTGGTTTTGCTTGTTTTTTGCACTGAACTTGCAATGTTACTTTAGTTTAATGAAATTTTGAATTGCACTAGTTAGTTGAAAGATTTATGAGCACATATTAATGTCCTGCATTTCATTTTTAGAACGGGTACAGCCTTTTACACGCTTTAATAATGGACATTGGGGAATGGGCCTACATACTTTTCTTTCATTCATGGGAACAATACATAAAAGAGGAAATTACATCTTCGGAACAAAAATTTTAAATGTGAAGTAATTAGTCTAAAAAATTCAAATTAAAAAGTTTTTAGAGGTTATAATTTTTTATTTAATGTTTATTATAGATCAATATATTAATATTAATAATAATATTATAAATTAATTCATATACACACAATATTTCATCCATCACATACCCTAATTATTTCATTTTCTCTCTCCCCCTCTCCCCGCTGTCCCATTTTCTCTCCCCTCTCTCTCTATCCGCACCGGCACCACCGCGCCGGCACCATATCTTCTCTCTCTCCGTCGGGATACTGTCAATGAAGCTTAGTCCCACATCAATGACGGAGGCGTTAGATTCCATGGCGAAAGTCGTGAGGAAAGTTATGGAGGTGAAGGCAGCGTGGAGGCTATGGGCCGCAGTGAGGGAGGTTCCACTGCCATAAACCCATCTTCCCGCCGCCACCACGCTCGTCGCCGTACTATCGTGACGATGGACGTCACTTATATCTTCTCGAGTCGCTCGACGTCACTATTATTTGTGTGTGGATTGGTGGTAGGGGCTGGTTCGATTGGTCGATTGGGATGATTAGTTATACATATTCTAAACCTTAAAAAAAATTTAACAAAAACTCACGAGCCACTTGTTAAAAAATGAGCTAAGCAGGCTCGACTTAGGTGTGGGCTCGTCGAGTGGCTCAAGAGCCATACGCCACCACGCTCGTCGCCGTACTATCGTGACGATGGACGTCACTTATATCTTCTCGAGTCGCTCGACGTCACTATTATTTGTGTGTGGATTGGTGGTAGGGGCTGGTTCGATTGGTCGATTGGGATGATTAGTTATACATATTCTAAACCTTAAAAAAAATTTAAAAAAAACTCACGAGCCACTTGTTAAAAAATGAGCTAAGCAGGCTCGACTTAGGTTTGGGCTCGTCGAGTGGCTCAAGAGCCATTTTTCACGAATCGACGAGCTGCTCATCTCGATTGCCACCTCTACCAACAATTAATTAAAAGCATATGGGCTTTTATGTTGTTGGTTCACTAGAACATAGTTTTAACGATGTAGTCCAATTATGGAGTGAATGTCAACGATTTATATGAAAGTATAAGAACTTTTGTGGTTTTTAAAAAATAATGCTGTTTAGCACTAATTGAGGTAGACACACTTTATATGTTTAATTAAATAAACGTGTGACATTGCACTTAAGTGATCCTTTATTTAACGTCATGCAATTGCCACGTAAAGTAGTGTTGAATACTACTGATTCTTGATAAATGTATTTTATACACACATTGGGCCATTAAATGAGATCAATTGTTGTTAAGTTTGATAAATTTTGACTTAATTTGTATTAATTTTGTTTGTCAGGTAAAACTCAAGATAAATTGGGTGAGCTGGAAGAAATGAGAGAAAAAGGACAAAAAAGAAGGAAATCCAAAGTTCAAAGATCAAATCGCAAATATTCAATAGTTGATTCGGACCATACAACAATGGTTGAAGATCAATATGATTAACTGGATGCAATTGAAGGTTAAAAGTGTGAAATATAGTCAAAGTATTTTCACAAATCAAATTTCAGCCAAAAGCATTATAATAAGATTTTTTAGCTTCAGATTGAGATTCATTTTTCAAATGTTTGAATTGGAGAAATATTATTTGAAAATGAATTGTATCCGTTTGAGTTAGTTTTCTAATACACTTTAAATCATATCAATCAAATTTCAGAAGAGAAAGTTATAACAAAAATACCGACGACTGCTCAGAGACAAAATTGTGTGAATCGACGCGAGTTCGAGCCATTTGCCTGCACGAGTACTAGCCCCTCTTTTCGATTTATCGAGAGAAATTTCAATAGCCTGTGTGGGTTTGGTTAGTTACATGTTGCAGGCATACGAATATAACCGAGGGTGTGATGTGTAATTTCCTTGTAAACCACTTTGTACGCAATTTTTATCAGATTTTTGACTCCTATAACACCAAACTTGGGGAACACATTGAATACCATATCATATTATCAAACTCATCAAAAACAAGATGTCAATTGCTATATTTTGAGAGAGAAGATCAAACTCCAACAAGAACACCATCCATTTCAAATAGGATTTGTCCCGTGGACGAAAACCAAGATTTGCTTTTTCTGGTATCAAACGGGAGTCGAATTTTTTTTTTTTGGCTATAAGGCCAATTGTATCAAGTTTTAAAGAATTGAACCTTAAGATCAAGATTTTCTTGTATTATTTCATGATCCAAGTGGATGATTTTCCATTATTCTTCTAGTAAACTATACGAAATCATATTCGGCTAGATCCGTTTTTATATTGGATGAAAATGAACCCGTTTCTTTATTTTAATTCAAGACTAATAGTTTAATATTTCTTGTGTTTCTTGATTAATTTTGTATACTTATTACATTATTTAATTATGTGGCTAACAATTAGAGAATTAATTACTTGTAGTGTTGAGAGACTCACAATAAGTTTAGAATGTAGCAAAATTAACATATGTGCAATAGATGTTAGGAATGACATTTATCATCTGTATAATTGTATACTTATAAAATTTAATGCATTCTAATCATTTGAATTCGTTTTAGGAATAGACTCGAGTAGTAATTAGAATATAATTAATTTATCTTGAAAAAGAAAGTTAAATGTATTAGCTTTATCAATTGTCAAGAATTCATGAATATGACTAAAATATAAATCAATAATTGAAATAGATAATAATAAGAGAACTCTAAATTCAATACAACCATCCATTCATCGATATAACCCTTGTTTTACATTAATTTTAGAATAATTTATCATAATCACATCAAAATATTTCTCGTGTTACATATTTCGAATTCCATACAAAGCTAGTACATTTGAATTAGAATTCATTCTCTGCAGGATAAAACTCAACTCACTAATTATATTAATTATCAACGATCCAGTCCGCATGCAGGTTTCGTACAAACAAGTTTTTTGCGTCTCTATCAAGGTATAAAATATTTAATTTGAGTTTATTAGTTTATATAGTATTCACAATTTTCTTTTATTTTATGCTATTATTTACACACTTAATCTCTCTTGTTTATTTTTTAGTAGTTTATGCAAGTTTCTAAAGAAACCAAACTCTTACCATTGGATCTTGAGATCGAAATAACTTTTAGACGGCAAAGAAGAGAACAAATAAAAGTAAAAGAAAGGCAAAAAACCAAAATAAAATTTAGTTTCCACTAGATCTGTTGGACCATCCAATTTGGCCAAGAACAGTTGCCAACGATGGAGACACTATTAGGGATTATTTAAATCACATAATTGCTCCTGTACAACCAGCTATTATCTATCCTCCTTTAGGCCAACTTTCACATTCAATCAGATGACATCAACTTGTTCTAAAATCATCATGATATCAATGTTTCTAAAACTTGTGGAACACATTGAAGGAACTCTTTCTAGCCTCTTAATACCATATTATATCATTAAATTCATCAAGAATAAGATGCCATTTCTGTATTTTGAAGAGAATATCATATCCTAACAAGAATTGAAGGCCAATTACATCAAGATTTTTAAAATTCAACTTTGAAATTAAAGATCAAGATTTCTTGCATTGTTTCATGATTTGGGTGATGATTTTTCCTTATTTTTCTTGTAATTTATACGAAATCATGTTAGGTTAGATCCGTTTTTGTATTGGATGAAGATAAATCTATTTATTTTAATTCAAGATTAGTAGTTTAGTATTTTTCTTGGATTTCTTGATTAATTTTGCATACTCATTGCATTATTTAATTGTGTAGCTAACAAATAGATAATTAGTTGTTTGTTGTAGTGTTAAGAGACTCACAATAAGTTTAGAACACGATAAATTAACATGTGAAATAAATATTATGAATAACATTTATCACATGTGCAATTAGATAAATAATTTAAAATTTAACGCATTCTAATAATTCGAATTCGTACTAGAAGAGATTCGGATAATGATTAGAATAGAATTGATTTATCTTGAAAAAGAAAGTTAACTCTAAATTCAATACAATCATCCGTTTATTGTTATAACCCTAGTTTTACATTAAATTTAGAATAAGTTAGCATAATCACATCAAAATCTCTCGTGTTACATATTTCAAATTCCATACAAAACTAGTACACTTAAATTAGAATTTATTCTTTGTGAACTTTGAAATTATTCCTTTTAGCTCGATTTTCCTTCATTTCTTCCAAAATCACTTTCAATCATTGAGTTTTACCTAACAAATAATGTATATAAGATATTAAACTTATAATTCATCAAAAGTAATCCTAAAAATCACCATATTTAACGGCATAGATAAGTGTATAAATCCACAATACGTTTTCAAAAAGGCATAGAAGGTAAACTTTGGTTCCTTTATTTACATTATATTTATGTAAATCTCTCCCTCTTTTTTTTTATATCTTTTTTTTCCCTTACTTTGTTATCGGATCCCTTGTTTATACTCTTAATGAATCTTGATCCATGAATCTGCATATGAGTATGCTTAATTATGATCAAAGTACAGAAATTATCGTGAAAAACAACGTTTGATTTGGTGGGTATAACATAATATGGACTATATGTGTTTCAATAAATGTATATCGGTGCAAGTTTATTGATTTATGCATATGCATTATCTGGGATATAATATGAACTTAATAAAATTAGGAAATTTTCTTGGAAACAGTAAAACTAGAATTGATTGAATTTTTGTATTGTTGGCGGGACTGAAAACTTGGGAAATAAAATTAGAAATGATATTTAACCAATTTCAAAATCATACCTTTTAAATGTTTGATCAATGTGATATGTCAAAGCATCTTAATTCATCTTGTTTATAATGTTTGAAGTGTCGATAAGTTCATGCCCTTTCTCTGTAGAGCTGGTTGCTAAGTCCTAGAACGGTATTATTTAAATTGCATTCCAAGGAAAATATTTGTCCATCGGTAGGCTTCACCTTTTTACACATACCTTTCTTTATAGAGAGCAGAATGCCATGGATTAGGTGTCATGTAAATAGAAAGCATCTGATTTACATGACGACGTTGATGTTTAATGAATAAACGGTTAATTTCAAATTTCATCTTCAATAATTCAAATTTCACCACTGATATAAATTTATTAGCAGAGAGTAAATATAATAAATATGAGAAAGAAATCTTTATGTTTGGAGTAATCTCTACATCTAGACGGACATCTTTGAAATATCTATTTTTTGACTGGTTTGTTAGATGTTGGCTTGATAGAAATTATTTAGACATTGTTTATTGATTAATGCTATATGGCACAATTAGTACTAAAAACTAATCTAGGTGATAATTAAGTTCATTCATTTTAATAGTATTTTCACATTTTTGAGTGTAATCAATGAATGAAAATTAAGAACGATATTAAATAGCAATTTTAGTACACAATATTTTTATGGTCAATTTTAATTTAAAGTATCGGGCCCTTAGGTGCATTCTGATGTACCACTAGTAAAATCCTTTAATTTATGTCACCATTTGTTTTATTTTTATTTTTGTTGCAATCCTTGTTAGCATTATTGAAGATGCTTTTGTGTTTTAAGAAATAATAAGCCCACCCATGATATTCGGACGGTATGCTGAGTTGGTCTTGTACCATAATTTGTCATTCCCACGTGTCAACCACTAATCTCGAGAAAAAGGTTCTGAAAAAGTAATGCTGGGACATGAACATCTTTCGTAGGAGCATAGGACTAATATATCCTCAAAAGGAAATTTATGACAACTATACCCTTTGGTCCTTTTACCCATTTTATATTTACACCATAATTTTTATTTCTTCCATCATATTATTAATTATACTTATTATTATTTTTTTATCTTTGTTCATTATAGCATATGTATATCTAATATTTTTTCATGGCATTTTTACTCTCAATTTTTCATTAATTAAGACGTCTTGTACACGATAACAATTTCTATCCAAATATTTCGTTTAAAGGGAGTAAAATGGCTTAGTCCATGTTTGAGCCTCATTTTGGGAAGAAATTGTATTTTGGAATAGTGATTATTTTAAAAATGTGTGGTTAAAAAAGAAGGAAATATTTTTCGATTTACGTGTAAATTTATTTTATGGAAGAATATATGATTGAAAATGAGTTTTTAAAACAATTGTTGCCAAACACGTGCTTACTTTCTCATCATATTTTTTAGAAATAAATAAATAAATATTAAAATGCAATAAAATATTTTCCCTAATTTCAAAGTATGAAAACAGATTATTTTGATGGAAATCATTATTAAGAACAAGATATACTAATTAATGAAATGTTGAAGATAACAATACGATGAAAAAAGTTAGTGATACGAACTCTACAACGAACAAAGATTGAAGAATTTAAGTGCATAAAAATGTGGTGCAACAACTAAATATTTTGGTGTCAATACAATCACCATTTATACAGTAGTATTCCACTGTCAATTAGTTATTTAACAAATAATAATTAGTTTATTTGTGGAGTTTTTATTGTTAATTTCTTTTCAACAGTTACCATCATCAACATTGCAATGTTTTATTTGTAATGATTACCTAATTTATGTATCATTCTTCATGCCATCTTAGAATTCCGTGACAAGAATAACGAAGTCTTTTAAAATTTTTTATTTTCCGAAAAAGAATAAAAAAAATGATAGACTCGTGATATTGCCATAACTTGTTCTAAAATGAAATTTCAACCCGTCTCATAAATAATTCTAATTGATCGCACTATGATTTTCTTGCATAAATATGTTTCATCCCTATTGATGCAACGACCTATGCATTTGGGCACAATCACTAAATCAAATTAAAATAATTAGATAAGCTTAAATTAACCCCCCGTTTATCTATCATTTTGCAAAGAAAATGAGTTTTAAAATAGTGAATTTTTTAAGAATGTGTGATTAAAAAGTAGAAATTTTTTTGAGTTATATGAAAATATTTTATTGTGAAAATGTGATTGAAAATAAGTTTGAAAAAAAAAAAGTTTTAAAATAATTGTAAACAAACAGGCACTAATATCAATCAACCTTTAAAGTTCCAAAATTGACCCTGAAAGGGCAAAAAGGACATCTCATCAAAAGCGCCATCGATGCTCGCTGTCATGGGACCTCACACTAACAAACAAGGTCTTCAAAACCTGAATTTTAGGTTCGTTTAAATCAGAGTTTCATTTCCCCGTTTTTAAACAAGAGAAGGCCAGCACCTCATACTTCCTACGCAAATCCACAAGGGAGACCCATTTTCATAAAGGCCTCAGAGGTAATCTTCTGTCTTCAAACTTCGATTTTTTTGTTATGCTCTTAATGAATCGAGATCCTTCGAACTGCGTGTGGGTATTCTGAATTATGATCAAAGTACGGAAATTTATCAAAAACGCAACGCGTGATTTGGTGGGTATTGCATAATAGATTGGAGGCCATTTATGTTTCATTGTGAAAGTTTAATGATTTATGCAGATGCATTATCTGGGATCTCTTTTGAATTTATTATAATTTGGAATTTTTCATCGAAATAGTAAACTCTAGAATTGAGATATCCATGAATGCGTTGAATTCAAATATTGTTGGTGGCATTGAAATCTTGGCAAATGAAGGCCTACAAATGAATCATTAATGGAAATGATATTTAACAATTGAAATATGATTTCGTCCTGACTGCCAAACGTTTGATCTGTTGATCTGTTCATATGTCCTCTCTCTGTAGAGAGCTGAATGCTTATTTGAATTGCTATCTATGGAATTTATTGTGCATCATTTGGCGCACCTTTTTTACACCTACTTTTCTGGATGAATCTTGCACTGTTAACTCTGGATATCATGTTTATTTGATGCCAAATTGCATTTTGTGTTTCAAATAAATAATGAAAACAATGCCATCACATTATTTTCTGTCAATCTAGATGAAGTTCGTGTGGCTTTTGATCTTTTTTGGCATCACATCAATTGCAAATATTTATGTCCATGGTAATAAAATATCAAATCTCCTCATATTGGTTGAAAGTCATTCTATTTTCCAGATCATATTAAGAGATGGCAGAAGCCGAGGATATTCAGCCTCTTGTATGTGATAATGGAACAGGAATGGTCAAGGTATCCACTTAACATCCAATAACTTGTACACTTTTATTATTCCAATACTTCCAATGATGATTTTTCAACTGCTAGGCCTTTGTGAATTAAGAGTTTTCTTTAGAAGCTAGTGGTTTATGATGAGAGCTCATAATTGTCAGGCTGGATTTGCTGGAGATGATGCTCCAAGGGCAGTCTTCCCCAGTATTGTCGGCCGCCCACGTCACACTGGCGTCATGGTTGGCATGGGCCAAAAAGATGCCTACGTCGGTGATGAGGCTCAATCCAAGAGAGGTATTTTGACTCTAAAATATCCAATTGAGCACGGAATTGTTAGCAATTGGGATGACATGGAGAAAATTTGGCATCATACCTTCTACAATGAACTTCGTGTGGCTCCAGAAGAGCATCCTATTCTCTTGACAGAAGCCCCTCTTAACCCCAAGGCAAATCGTGAAAAGATGACTCAAATCATGTTTGAGACTTTCAACACTCCAGCTATGTATGTTGCCATTCAAGCCGTTCTTTCGCTTTACGCCAGTGGTCGTACAACTGGTAAGAAAAATGATAGTACCTCTTAATTCACCATACATTGATGCTTGACGTGCCAGTGATTTCATCTTTTTCTAAAGGATAACTATGTTGATTTGTTCATATGATCAATGCATATTAAAGATCTAAGAGTATTATATTTTTGGCTCTCCTACTAAGCACGCACGGCCACTAACATACTGTACAATGATAAAAGTCGCGTGCCAGTGGCATAATAAAAACTACTAAAACTAAATCTTAAGAAATAAACCCCTCTCAAAAAAATGACATTTTCGGAAATATATGCTGAAATTAATATTCACTTTTTGGTATACAGAAGAATGCCGAATACTGATTCCTCTTGACAAACCAAATTATGTTTGCCCGTTAACTGAAAAAAGGAAGAAGACATAAACAGGATAGGTGTTGATATCTGCAGTCTATATACCAAAATGGAGACCTAGGCTATATTCTGGGGTGCTTGTAGCTTAAATGATCTTGAATGTGTTTTGTATACTAGAAAATGCCATCGGTTTGGAGCCTCCGAGGCCCAAACTTATTATTGATATAACAAAAATATGTTGTACAATCTGTCGTTAAACTTCAGCAAAAAATGGCTTCTCTAATACGTTAAATTATATCATTATTGGCAAAAATATGATTTGTTTGTCTTGATGCCAGGAATTGTTCTGGACTCTGGTGATGGTGTCAGCCATACAGTCCCCATCTATGAAGGTTATGCACTCCCCCATGCAATCCTGCGTCTTGATCTAGCCGGGCGTGATCTCACTGATGCCCTCATGAAGATACTGACTGAGCGAGGTTACTCTTTCACCACATCCGCTGAGCGTGAAATTGTAAGAGATATAAAAGAGAAACTAGCTTACATTGCTCTTGACTATGAACAAGAGCTAGAAACTGCAAAAACCAGCTCATCTGTGGAGAAGAACTATGAACTGCCTGATGGACAGGTGATCACTATTGGTGCAGAGCGATTTCGCTGCCCTGAAGTACTTTTCCAGCCATCAATGATTGGTATGGAATCTGCTGGAATACATGAAACGACTTATAACTCTATCATGAAGTGCGATGTAGATATTAGGAAGGATCTGTATGGAAACATTGTCCTCAGTGGTGGTTCGACAATGTTCGGGGGAATTGCTGATAGGATGAGCAAGGAGATTACAGCATTGGCTCCAAGCAGCATGAAGATTAAGGTGGTTGCTCCACCTGAGAGGAAGTACAGTGTCTGGATTGGAGGTTCCATTTTAGCCTCTCTCAGCACATTCCAGCAGGTATGATTGGGATTTTCTTTAACACCTTCTATACTGTTTTATTTAACTTCTAGCATTACAGCGTTTTCTAATATCAAGGGCTAACTGAATAAAAATTCGGCTATTGCATCTATTTGGTTACCTTTCATCACAATTATTAAAGGTCAACCTTGTGAATCCATCGTGTTTCGATGTGACTGTTGGAAAGCTAAGGCCTCTGACTGCGAGGGCTGACATTTTAATCATCCGATTATAAATACATTAAACATCTGTTAAGGAACTCCAAGAATTTCTGACGAGAGATCTTTCTTGTTTCTGTGAATGCAGATGTGGATAGCAAAAGCAGAGTACGATGAGTCTGGACCTTCGATTGTCCACAGAAAATGCTTCTAAAACTACCTATGAAGAAAAGTGGTCATTGAGGAATTTATACTTTCTATTTTGGAAAAGGCTTTTCATTAAGATTGCTGAAATTGCTGCTTCTCATTTGTATTTTCACATTTTTTTTCGTATGGGTCTATAGCATTCAAGATTTGAACTGTTGCAACTAAATAATGTCGTCGTACCCAATATTCGTTTTTCCATTGATATCAAATTATAGTATAGTTGAATATTTTAAATGTTACTATGAATTGAGTGTTGGATTAAGAGATCGTCTGACTTCTTCCTTTTCAGTACTTGAAATAGCGCGAGGTTCTTTACCTACATCCGAGGAAAAAAAAAAATATTTTCTATGAGAGAAAAAGCTCTCATTGTAGCTTCTTCAGAAGACATGGTTAAATCATTTTAATCTAACATCAGCTGCATACTCAAGTTAGGTTCCTTCTAGAGATGGTAAACAACTACTGTAAACAGAGTAAGTCCTAAAACATTACTAGACAAGCCAAAAACACAGATCCTGTAAAAACAGCAAGAATTGTATCTCTTGAGAATCTATGCAAGATTTCAGTACTCAAATTTGTCGATCCCAACGAATTTATTAAACTGAAGGAAAAGAATAAAAATCAAACTACTTGGCTGTGTACAAGTTGGGGCGTCTCAGATAAGCCTAAACGGGCAGATTAAAAATAGCATAGAAGAGAAAGAAAGATGTGAAAAAGTATGCTCGAACACACTACGAGAGTTCCAAACTTTCAGTTTGAGAACGGAACAATTTTCAAACCTTGCTGCAGCTGGCCTTCTCCATATTCAAGATTACGAGCAACCTTCAGATAGGACACTTTGATTCACATGAGGAAAATTAAAATTTGATGGCCCAACGGTATCCACAAATCCTCTTACTGATAGTTCAGGTACAGATGCCTTATTTTCAAACATTTCATGGTCTATGAAGATGACAACAACTGTAATATCATCATGAACATGTCTCCTCACCCCCTTATCAAACTTCTTGAGCTCATTATACGTCACGCGTCTTTTCTTACAGGCCTGGTTTATAGCTGATATTAGAAGCCTTCTGGCTATGCCCTGATATTCAAGGAAAAATATGAAGAAAATCACGAAAGAATATGTTAACGAAAGTGTATATGGACAAATAATACGTAAACTAGAAGATAAGAAAATCCTACACACCACTCTTGGATTATTATGAACTATTTCAACAGCATCCTCATTTGTCAAGTATTCCCAAAGACCATCAGATGCAAAAATAAGAAACTTGTCATTTGGTTGTAAAACTCTTGTGCATATAGATGGATCAGATCTCAACACTGGTTGATGAAGAGGTTCATGAAGGTGAAATCGCGGAAAAGATGGATCAAGAGCAAACTCTGGCCTTTTCAGGTAGGCGTCTCCTATGGATCTCGATACCTGAAATAACATGGGCTTAATCTTGCAGTAATCATAAAGAAAACAGAGGAGTTGTAACATTTGGGAGTGTGGGTGACCAGAATTCAAGCCTATCTCAAAGATAATAGCATCTCCATTGAGAATACTACGGCATGCAGCACATAAAAGTAAAGAAGTAAAGACAGGCTGCAGCATTAAATAAGAACAGCGCATCCCATTGACTCTTGTACTTCTGTAAGGTTGAAATTCACAATATGATGAATGGACTATTAAGTTGGACTATCAATCAAATCCAGAATTAGAATTAATTAATGAAGGGTCAGATGTAGCAGCTAGAGGTTATACTCTGAATTCTACTGATTAGACATACATTTTGATCAGAACTCGTAGATCCAAATATCAGAGTATGCAGACCATAAACTTTAGTTTTACAACGCCTTTAGTTTAATTGAGTTAATATAATTCATGAGCAAACATAAAATTATGTCATCATTAAGTTCCAGGAAGACTTTTTGTCTCACAGAATGTATGACTGTTTTGACAGTTGTATTTAGCGCACAAAAAGCACACTTATTGGGCTTAGAGATCAATTTCCAATGGCCCTACAGAAAACATAATACTTCATGACTAACTTCTAGAGTGAATAATTGAATTGATAAAGAAAATGGAAGTTGCCATATGCATGAAAGTAGAAAACTGATTGCATGTTCAGTGGGGACGAGTAGTTAGTACTAGACAGTAGGAAGGAACAAAAATAAGCTAATATCTTGCTTGTTATACTGTCTAGCCCAGCCCTAGCCCAGCCCAATTGTATTTGCCAAAAATGCACTGAAAGCTTTTCAAGGTTAACTGGTAGTAAACCTGTATAATGCCTTTGATGCGCCAGACCCCCTGCTTCATAACTACGATATGCGAATCTTCTGGATGCAAAGACCTGAGCTCCTTTCTAACGTCCTCTAAACTGGCATTGTGATCCTTGGTTAGCTGCTCAGCTACAATTTTATTTGATCTGTTTACAGAACCCAGTACAGCCCTAGAATCGCCCAGATTTGCAACAAATAGTGTACCTTTCCAGATTACTCCAACTAGACAACAGGACCCAATAGCTGCAATTAATGGCTTAATTTCATATGCTTTTCTGACAAGAGTTAGAAAACCATCTTCAGTTTCAGAAAAGGCGTTCCTCAGAATATCCTCAGATATAGTTCCATTTTCACGAGCAAGTCCTGTGAAAAAACAAATTGTGCCATGTCATGCATCAGCCAAACTCATAGACTGGCTTTGGAAAAATGAAATCAGTATATAACATCAATAAACAAATAATGATGAAGAGTAGGATAACTCTTACTAAAAAGTCCAAACTGATATGAAAAATGAAAAATAAATTAATCCAGCGATTTTTTACTTATAAACAATAAACAAAGAGAAAAAAGGCAATAAGCTGAAGATTGAGAAATATCAAATTGATAGTATAGAGATCAAGGAACTCAATGATAACCATTTCTAGTGGCCAGATGTTCTTGTTCTAATTCAAAACGAATGAAATTTTGATTTATGACCCTTTCATTAGTTTATTTACTGAGCTCCAATGCAGCGCGTAAAAGTGTAAGCTATTTAAATTTAGAACAGTACCAAATGACAAATTTATCTACATAATGACATGTATATGAAGTGAAATCACTAACAATCAGACCTCCATAGACTTAACAACTAACATGACAACTACTGGAAAGAATTGAATCTATCATTGCCTGATGTCCAAAAAATAGAAAATAAAAGTAACAATAAAGAAAAGAACCATGATGCCACTTTTTCGAGCTCACTCAGTCGATAAAGAAACAATCAAACTGGCCTGCAGAGCAACAAGAGTAAAAAGCACTAAAACATACCACACAACAAGAAAAGTGCAGCAAAGACATTCACCATAATCAACATAATATTTGCTTATCATTTTACAAAACTACATCATGAACACCATAAAGTTCATATAAAGTTGGATTTTCTTTCTTTTCCCTATATCATAAATTAAGATCCCTACAATTACGAGGAACCTAATATTATAACAAAAAGAATGGATATCAAATTCTAATTTAAAGATTTTTTAAATTGAAAAAATAAAAAAAAATCCTTTACAAACCCAGCCTGCAAAACAATTCAGGACAAGTCACGGGATACCACCCAGTTATGGGGATTTACCCTGAATTAAACATGCAATTAATATGTATTCTTTTTTGTCATTTAGTTCAAATTAAACATAGTCAGAAACTCTCTCTGGGAGGATAGAAATAAATATTTACATAACAACTACATAAAAAGGAAGAAAAAGGGCAAGGAAAGAAGCGTCACTGATCAGATTTTTAAAGAGGTGGTCACAGATGAATCTAGATGCCTCAGGGCCCCCATGGCCATCGTAAACACCAACAAAGGTGGCATGCTGACCAGTCTCAACCTGGCTCTGATCCTCGAGAAGTTCATTTGCCTGGACCACTGCGAATGAGAACTCCCCATGAGAATGCTTCTCAAGGTCTTTGCACCAGAGACGTGCATCGTCCTCACCTCCCAAAGAATCATCATCATCCTTGTTCATACGGGCATATCGGCCCAAAGGTCGCAAACATGAAGATGCCGTTCTTCCCAACCAAGAAAACATCCCTCATTTCCTTCTTATGCAATGCAGAAGAGAATTTTTGAGGTCAATGCAGAGGACCAATCTACAGTAAATCTTTGTATGTAATACTCCAAATCCAATAACTCTGTAAAAGCAAGAAAGAAAAAAAATCAAGAATCATATTTAATACTACTAGCCAGTTAATCAAGATCAAAACATTCCAATAACAAGATGTACTAGAAACAAAAAGAAACATTTAATAATTCAAAACAGAAGCATATTACTGTTAAAAACAGTTAATAAAGGCCTTACTCCAAGAAAAGAAACAGTTAAACGGAGGTTGGGGGGATATTTCAAAAACTGATGCAGAGAGCCACACCCATAGAAATTTTAAAGCAGAAAACTCAATGGCAAAATAATTGAAAAAGTCATGGATGCAGAAAAGTAACATAACAAAATACAATGAGGGAAAACGTTTGAGAAGAAAAAATAACCAATTATGACAAAAAAAATCTTTAAAAGAAAATGTGACTGATGTAGGACAATTGGTTAATTCAGAAAGAAACAAAGACGACTTTCGATTACTAAACAAACAAAACCCTAGGAAGCCAAGACAGAGACAGATACGCACTACGACCCGGAGAATACTTCAGAATTTTCAGAAAATGTCAACGTCCTATTCGAAAACTGAAACAGGACAATCACAAAAGTATTGATCATTATATTTCCTTACAAAGAGCATGATAGAAGACAAACAAATTCAAGATTGCAAGGAAGAAAATCCAAGAAATATAAACCGAACCAAAGTTCTAGTACAAGAACTTACCAAAATTCTTTTTTCACAGGTTAGCAAGTAGAGAGCGTGCACTGACATATGAAGAACCCATGAAAAAATTGATCAATGCAGAGCCCTGGAGAGAAACAGTTCACTATTTTCGTAAAAGGAAATCAAAAAAAGTGTTGATCAAGTTTCAGATCAATGCGTAATATGTAATAGAACAAATTTCAGATCATGATCTACGTAGAGAAGTTGAAAAATTCAAATCCAATACTTTGTGTTACAATAAAGGGCAAAAGGGAGAAGAAAATACGAGAGAACAGATCTGAGTTAGAGAATTACAAGTACAATTGGGCGTACATTTATGCGTATCCACTTTCATATGTGCACTTCGCAATTCGCATAGAGAGAGAGAGAGTGAAATTTTCAGAAAGAGTGCGCAAGTGACTTATTTTAATGCTAATTTTAAGTTTGACTTTCTTAAAAAATACGGTATATAATTGATAAGTGATAAGTTGATACCTGATAAATAAGTTATAGCCCGTGGACTCTATTTTTCAAAAAAAATAAAAAAATAATAATAATAATACAAATTTTTTAAATTTTATTTTTAACTACACATTCTTCTATAAAATAATATTACATATAAATTCAATTTTTTTTTTATATTTTTAACTACACACTCTCTCCAAAAAAAATCACGACACAATTTTCCCAAAAAAGTATTTTGCCCTTTTTTATGGTCATTAATCAGTAAAACTAAATATTTGAATTTACGTGCAAAATACTTTATTATGTGAATATATGATTTAAAATAAGTACGTAGAATAAATTTTTTTATAATAATGTTAGTCAAACAGAGGTTTTAATAGAGGGGCCGGTAAATTTTATGATAATAATTCATCACTCCTAACGACAAATCAATAAGAATAATCATGTATCAGTTGTATTAATAATCTCAAATCAATGTTATTGTGACATTTGGAGAGAGAACAGATGAAAGCAACCAATATGCCAACAAAGCCCACCAAAAAGTTTTATTTTTCGTGTCAAAAGATTAACTTGATTTGGTGTTCCTATATATTTAAGAAAATTGGTTTTGAAAGGGCTAAAGAAAAAATACCTACGAAAATAATCAGTTAAAATGTCTGATAAGGTAATTTTATTTCATAATTACTTTATGCTTTCAAATTAGCATTTTTAGTGTTTTATAAATAAAACTGCATACAATTATTAAAATGAACAGAGATTTTAATGACCTCCTTTGGGCGGTGTTTAAAATAAGTATAGCCTATACATTAAAAGAAATTTTTAATACATGCAAAATAGGATAATTGACGCAATACCCCTAATGTTTGCATGTTTTGTGGTCATACAAAGCTCTCTATTATCGCAACACTTCTTCTTCATGCTCTTTCTCGAAATAACCAGGACGTTATAATATGTATACATCCTCTTGTAGAAAATCATCAAAAAGGCTGATTTTACATCCATTTGGTGTATCTTTCATCGATTTTGTGCTGCCATGGTGACAATCAATCTAATTGTTTCAAAATGAGCCATAGGTGTGTTGGAATCAATTTAAAATAATCTCAACATTTTGCATGATTTTTCCCCTTTTGTTTCCCTCTTAAATCGGGATTATCTAATTCCTCATATTCCGTTTCGGAAACATCAACGCCATTCAAATTAATTGAATTACTACTTTCGTGAGCATCCAAATTTGGAATATTTTCAGGAATGAGTACTTCGTTGAAACCGGCAAATTCATTGTGAAATTGACTGTGAGATGTCATAGGTGATTCTCCTCCGATACTGAAAGAGTCCTCAACAAATAATTGTATATTCATTCGTGAATTGTGATGAAATATATAGAATATGTATTATAATTTGTATAGTAAGTAAATAAGTAAATAAAGGGTTTGGAAATGTATAAGATTGTAATTGTAAATTTGTAGTGTGATAATTATATTGAATAATTGAAATTGAAGGCAGAATGTAGTAGATTGTAGAAGAGAGTAAGAATTGTTGTTGGTGTGTGAAAAAAAGATTAAAATTGATTGGTTTATTTATAGATTAAAAAAAAGAAGGAAAAGAAAAAGTGGCTGTTTTGGCCACTTTGTAAGTTCAGCAAACGGTCATTGTAGTGGTGAGGCTCGTCGCTTGCCGCCACACGGCCCGTGGGCTCGCCACACTAGCTGCTCGCCCGTGGGCGAGCCGGTCAGCTGGGCTCGTGCTCGGTCCGTCCAAGAACAAGCTCGAGCAGTCCACGAACTGATTTTTTACGAGTCGTTCAGCTCGTTTGACATCTCTAAAATAAACCCAAGAACCCAACTTTAAAATCCAAAAGTATTATTTTACTTTGCAGTTTCAAGACCTGTTATTCATGGCCTTAATCTTACCAAACTTGATATGATATCCATTGATCTAAGACAAGTAGGTGGGTTAAACCATGAGAAGAATCTACATCCTTCATTTTGCTATAGAAAATAAATAATTTCTATCAGAAATCAAAATTCTTATTCAAACAAATAGGCATTGGATTTTAATTACCAAATGTTATTAGCATGTCAAGAACCTTCTTCCCGAGTTGTCTTATGTTATGAAGTCTTCATCTCAATTTTAATAACAAATCTTCATAGATGAGGATCCATTGCAATCTTTCAACCCACTTCCATATATTATATGATGGGTGTGTGGATCGATTTGAAGAGACAAAAATACCCTTTGTATCTTAAGCTAGATCTTAGGATCGAGCTTCAAGGTGTGACAAGCAACTTTAGGATCGATTCCTATTATGTTCGCATGTTAGTTTACAGTTAAGAAGTATTTTAGCAAACCTTTCATAGGTTTGTTTAATTCTTTGTTGAATATTAAAGCTTTGCCCGTAACTTTTAAGCTAACAAAAAAACTTTCTAGCTCTTTGACCACTTCTGCTTCTTATGTGCGCTCAATTAAATGATGGTCGATAGAGTCATCAATTTCTAGTTTATATTTGAGGTTACTTGTTTCAACTATAGCAAAGATATTCCTAGGAGCTCTCAAGCCTCCTTTCTAGTTGTTTTTATAATTTCTGTGTAAGATTTTTTTATGGTACTTCAAAGACTTCGACTTTATTAGTAGAATATCTCATATGTGAATGGTGAAGAGAGATGATGATATTTGCCCGCGGCTTCTCTCCTATTTTCAATAATAGAGTGGCCTATCCGTGAAAGACTTGGCCACCTCCGGTGAAGCGGTAAGGATTCGACGCTGGAATTCGAGAGTTTTCTTTCGCACTTGGGCAAACGCTTCATCGTATAACACTTTTTTGTACTTTCATTGTCCATAGTATGCGATGAAAACATTACCTATTATCGCATGGATCACGACCACCTCATCTTCAACACCTGAAACTTCAATTCTAGGTTTGATAGATATAATCGACAAGGTTAAGAATTGTGTATTACTTGTAAGTTTACCTTTTTCCGTATGCCTACCTTCCAATTCTGTATCTTCGTACGCAAAGCAACGCGTTCTGCCATTAGTACTTTTAGATCTTCGTCCATCTTGTGGATGGATTCGCTGTGGGATTTACTCGTATATTAGCAGGAACACTGTTACTTTCTGGATTTTCGTTCTTTGGTGCTACAGCTGATGCTCGCTCGTTTCATTTCCTTTGATTTCAAGTATTTCTCAACTTGAACGTGGAAATTTGTGTTCTATGTTTTTCACGTTTTCCACATATGGCACCAATTTATTAATGATAAATCAACAAATCCTACTTACCTATCTATGACTTTCACTTACTAAACTCACTCATTTGGATGCTCAAACAGAAGCAAGAAGTAAAATAGCTATTCGATTTTTTCGTGTGCTGTATTCACTTTGCCATATGAGGGCAAGGCTTGTGAGGCTTCCTTGGTTCAATAATGTCAGTATCTTACTTCTTAAAATTGGGTTCATCTATAATGTGATTTCTATTATATTTACAAACAATCTAAAATAAATATGACGATTTAACAATTAGATTCTAGAAATGACATATTTGATATTTGGCTTTTTATTATTACTTTATATTAGCAAGGTATCAACAAGACTGGCTATATAATAAATGAATATTTAAGTGTGGAGGAGGCAACGTTGTTTTCCGATCCACAGGTGACTTGTGAACACACTTGCTTTTAATGTCACCTACATAATCTAATCAATACAGTAGGATCTCATCTATTAATTTCACAGATCGATATTTTAAACAAAATATAATTACTCTTCTTTAAAAATATGGGCGATGACTAAAATTAGATTTTCAGTAAATTTTGATAAAAAGTTGATGATATGTGTGGTTGAAAAGTTATGAATCTCAAGAAATATGTTGTTAAAATTAATTGTGAAATTTAATATATATTAAGATTTAAATATTTAATCCATACCAAACATGGGGCATAATAAAATATGAACCGTGAAAAAGAATACTAGTACAAGAGAATGATACATTTACACTTTATGTGACTCTTCATGAGATGGTTTGGGTCGAGATAAAAAGCAAACCACAATCTAGGCCGGCCGTTCAACAAAAGCATGAAATTTTTCTAAATGATCACATGTACTTTATGAAGAAGCTTTACTAGTTATGAAATTCTCAAGACTGCTTGCCTGATCCAAAAGGGAAGCAATAAGAGAAAAAGTGCAAAAGTGCCATGTACTTTACCAATATGTACCTTTCATATTAAAGTTATGTGTATTTAATTTCTGAAAAGTCAAAAGGAAAATGAATTTCATTACTCAAAAAATATGAAAAGGAGAGTTTTAACAATTTTTATTAAATTTGGATTGGACTGGATTGAACGGTTCGTAAAATAGATCTTGGTTTGGTCCATTTATTATGATCGAAGCATTCTGCAGTCGAATTGCCTTTAAATCGGAAGAACTTGTTGACAATTTTTTATAAGTATGGTTTCATTGAAATCTCAACAGTGTGGACTCTATTGGAATCAATACTTTCTACTGTTGGCCTTTGACCTATTGAATCTGAATTGGGCCAGTTTGAAAAACATAGGTGATTAAAATTTAAACTAAAAATAATTTAGTCACTCCATTAAATTGAAGTTAATTAATAGTTCAACAATTTCTGATATTTTCATAGTACAAAAATAAAATAATAAAAAGCAATTATAAAATTGTTGTTGAGCGGAATATTGACATCAAAGATTTCGGGCTCTCAGTATTTCACACAATACCGAATTGACACCACCAAGGTTGCCCAAACACTCATACAACCTCCCTTAACTCCGGTTGCTTGGTATTGCCCACAAAGGACACAGGGTGAACAGTTTTATTGTAGCCACGAAAATGCAACAGAGGCTGAAAGAGAGATGAAAGAATACAATGCAAACCAGTAAGCACAAAGCCAGGAAGAAAGGTTGCAGCCGGGTTCTCTCAAAAATAGGCAAGCAAATAATGTTTCTGACACATTGTCAACACAGCAACAAGAGCCAGCATATATAAGGGATAGATGGGCTTTTAGGTTAAACAGTAGTTGGACCCAAGAGTTAATAGGTAATGAGTAAATGGACTATCAACCAAAAGCCATCCAGAAATTATGAGTTGGGCAATGAGTAGCTCTAATTAAATTAGGCTACTTCAAATTACCCAAATACGTTCTAGGTTTAAGTCGTTATAATTATAGTGTCGATATTTCATTTTAGTCATTGGTTGGTGCCGATTGAATTAGTAATCACTTAACATTATTGCTTGAGAGGTCGTTGACAACAATTTGCCAAACCATTGTTATAGACATAAATTAGCAATTGTATTGGTACCCTCTTAGCACTTTCATCTTTTTGTGCATCCCAACTTTTTAATAATAATAAGAAAGAGTATAACCAAAGTGCAATCAAAGAACATATCGATAAAAGTCCTCAAAAATAACCGCAGGAATAAAATCAGAAATTGTCTATCAACCAAGTAAGACGAATGATGATTAAAAATAGAAAAGTTGATAAATCTAAATGAAAATGCTCATTCCTCCACGTGCCTAGAAAATGAAGGTTGTGACATGTGAATGTAAAAAATTGTTAATTACCGTTGACCCCAAAAATTGTATCAATGACTTGGCCAACAGATCCCAAAACCTCTTGCATCCACGTAAGATAAATCCCAACACACTTGGACAAGCCATTGATTAATCACGCGCACCTTGAAGGTTAAATCAACTAAAGAAATAACTTTGGATGTGTGGGAGCTTAGAACGTGATCCTCTAATTGATAGAAAAAGGGGTCGACTTGGGAATAGAACACAAAGGTATATGTAGCAAGAATATAGGCTTGAGAATCTAAACTTGCATTAGCCTTGAATAACACTAAGTGTGAACTTTTATAATTGAGTAAGATAAACGAGATCCGTCGAATGGTATGGCACGTGACCTCGCCAGATCGATTCACCCTTTTTGTTGCAAGCATCAATCAATCAATCAGGGCGTTAAATGCTTAGACCTCTTTCATATCTATAAGTCCTAGTCCATGCAAGTAGGATTTGACTGTGTAGGTGTGCAGGGGCGGCGTTGACAGTGAATTATCTTGTCAATCATTTCACCACAAGATCTATTAGAGATTTTGCCATCGCCTCGTCAGGACCAGTTCCTACATGGGCCCTCTGCCCAAATGGGATTGGTGCGATTCGTCTCCATTCATATGACAGGGTCGCCAGTGTTCCCATGAGATGCGTGGACTTTCTAGTCTAAAAGAGATGAATTTCGCTAATTGAAGCTTGCGACAGGGCTGAAGGATATATAGCGAGGCTCGAGAAGCATATATCGAGCCCCTGTAGGAGTTGAAACATGTGTGAAGGCTTCAAAGGTACTGGCCGAGGCCTTTGAAGTATATATCGAGCCCCTTTTGGAGCTGAAACATGTGTTAAGGCTAAAAGGTGCTGGGCAACGCCCTTGAAGCATATATTGAGCCCATTTAGGAGCTGAAACCCGTGTTAAGGTTGAAAGGTGATGGGCGAGGCCTTTGAAGCACATATTGATCCCCTTTATGAGCTGAAACCTGTGTTAAGGCTGAAAGGTGCCAAGCGAGGCCCTTGAAGCATATATCAGGCCCTTTTAGGAGCTGAAACATACCAGGTGGCGTGTTAATGATTTGAAGGGCGTGCTGCTTTCCAATAAAAACATAGCTGGGTGGTGTGGCAATTTCCTAGGCTCGAGCTATGTACGTATTTAATGAGCAATGATGACGATATCTCACACTGGCAGGGTCTACGCAAGTCTATGGCACGTGTTTAGCACGACTCCATCTGGGCCCTTGGTTCGAATTTTTATCAAGCGCCTTTTGGTATTAACATGATAGATGAGAATATAGGTAGACAACCCAGATTAAAGTAGAGAAAGATCCAACGGTGGGAGTTTGTTTATTACATATATATAAGACTGAAAACCTATCTTTTTCCCCTTTTCTTCATTTTGCGAAACTTTCAAACCCTCGAGTGTTGAAAATATTACAATTTTCCTTAGCATTTTTCTATTGTGTTCGGCAATTAGCTCCATTTCCTCTCTTTTTTCTAAATTTCAAATTTTGAGTCTTAGATTTCGTGGAAGTATATTTCATTATCAAGACATTTTCTTCATCTGTTGAGTTATATGGCTTCCTCCTCGAAAAAGAACGCGTCTGAGGGATCTTCTGGGGTGAATATAGCGTTAATTTGCGTCGAGCCGGGTATTCCTCTAGTGATCCCTACAAAACGGATCATGCAAGTGATGGGGGGGGCTCATAGTGCATGGATGATGCCAGCGGGCCCAATAGACTATAGTATTAGATGAGGGGCCTTCTTGTGTCCAACTGATATAAAAGAGGGTGAGTTAGACATCTTCCAGGAGAGCTATAGGATCCTGGATAACATAGAAATGTTCGTAACGACCCTAAAGGAGAAGGCCTTTCCTAGAGAGGGGTATGTGGCAGTAAGCAAGGCCATTCTAGCAGGGAAAATGAGGCTACCCTTGCACCCCTTCTTCTGATTCATCCTTAGGCAGTACAACTAGTACCCAACGCACGGAGCCAACTAGCAGGGGTCTTCCTCCTTTGGAAGGAGGCCACCCTTGGCGAGGACATGTCTCTCCATGTTTTCCAGACCTTTTTCCAACCTCGAGTCTCGAATGGAGAGAGCGACTACAAGTGGTGGTATTGCATGAACCCCTAGGGCTCGCACTCTTCCTTTATTTTCGGGACTCTGACCTCTATCAAGAATTGATATTCATCTTGATTTTGGGTTAGGGGTCGTTGGCAGACGATGGAGGGAGATACGACCCCGGAGATAACCGTGTCGACTCAGTATCATAAGTATATAGTGAGTTTAGCCTTAGTCACATCAATGTTTACTTTATGCCTTTGTTTTTTATTCCTCGTTTCTAATGTGTACTTTGTGCAGCTACAGTTAATAGGTTCGAACTTGAACCTTCAGAATGGGCTATTATAAGGGCCATTTATGAGCTGCTCGGGGAGAAGAAGCACTTCAAAAATACAATTGTCAAACGAAAAATCTTCGTTACACATCGGCTGATCGCTACTAAGGGTAAATTGACTCTTACTCATTCATTTTTAGCTGCTCTACTTTGAAGACATTTATCTGAAAGCGTCTTTTATGGTTTGCAGGCCAGCACGAAAAAGTGAGTATGTCAAACCTGACATGCTTTTACTGAGAAGCCTCGAAGAGGCGAAAAAAAACAACCCATGAACTCCTCTTCTGCTACTTACAAGCAGCAAAGGGATGAATTGATCCGCCTGTCTAAGGCGAACCCACCGCTTCCCCCAGAGAAGAAGGGGAAAAAAGAGAAAGGGGGCGAAGAGGACGCCGAGCTTTTAGTGGAAAAACCTTTGAAAAGAAAATTGGTGTTCAAGAAGAATATTGGGCCTCCCCCTCCCCCAAACGCGAGTATACCATTGGGAAGTCATTTAGACGTCTAATCGTTGCTGAGCCTATTTCTTCAATGAAAATCATTGATGTGAAGGAGGTTGCTGAAATGGAGGCGAGCCTCATGAAGAGGAAAAGGCTTAGAGAGGCTAGGAGCGCCCTCTCTGAAGGAAAAGCCAAAAAAATTTTGGGTGGAAAAGCTGAGGAGATAGCTTCCTCAGTGATGGAAATGCTACCTATTGAGGTCCAAGAGGCTACGAGGATCCATCACAAGTACTAGACTAATAATTACTCTTCGTATGCGGAGACCTGTGATGCGGTGGATATGGTGGAGGCCAGACTCGCCCTGCAGGCCCGTTCTCAAGGTTTCTTCCTAAATATACAGATGGAGATGAGGCAGCTGCAGGGCCTCAATAAGGAGCTTCTTTAGAGGGCTTCGGACGTCGAGGCTACAACGGATAAAGCTAAGGCTGAGGCATCGTCAACGAATGAGGCCATCAAGGCCTCTAAGATAAGGCACGTTGAGGCTGAGTCGAAGGTGGAGGCACTTTCCAAAGAAAATGAAGAGTTGAAAGAGGCCCACCTCTGCAAGGCTGAGGTCAATGCTCTGATGAAGCGGGTAGAGAATTTTAACAACTTGCAAAAGATAGCTTCGTCAGCCTTTGAGGTAGCCAACAAGGAAAAGGGAAAACTAAAGGCCAAAATCGAAGAGCTAACTGCTAAGGCTGCTAACTTGAAGCAACAGTTAAGTGGGGGCAGGGGTGGCATCAGTGAATGAATATGTTGTTCATTTCCATGAAACGGCTGAGTACGATGGGCTCGGCATATACTGGAGAAGAGTAGCTTATAACGAGGTGTTCACAAGGCTTGCCGAGCTGCATCCCCAATTGGACTTGACCGTAGTAAAGGGAGAATTCATTTCTACCGAGCCTTCCACCCCTGCCAATGAGGTCAAGGATTCAATGGAGTAAGTAGATACCTCAGAAGAACCTCAGCATTTATGATGCTGCCGCTTCTTAGGATAGGCCTTTATTTTCGTAATATTTTTGTAATGGTTCCTCCCCCTCTGTACCGAGTTTGATTTGATTCGAATGGATGAACTTGCCAGGTTTTAACTAAGAGTGTTTGATAGTAATTAACAATGCATGAGCTCATTTTTAATGAGCCAGCTAATAATTGATGGGTTCACCAAAATTGTACTTGGTAAATAATTGATAACGCATGAGCTCACTTTTAATCAACCAGTTAACAACTAATGGGCTCATCGCAATTGCACTTGGTAAATAATTGATAACTCATGAACTCATTTTAAATCAGCCAGCTAACAATTAATGGGCTCGTCATAATTGTACTTGGTAAATAATTGATAACGCATGAGCTCACTTTTAATCAGCCAGCTAACAATTAATGGGCTCGCCACAATTGTACTTGGTAAATAATTGATAACGCATGAGCTCACTTTTAATCATCCAGCTAACAATTAATGGGCTCACCACAATTATACTTGGTTAATAATTGATAACGTATGAGCTCACTTTTAATCAGTTAGCTAACAATTAATGGACTTGCCAATTGTACTCGGTAAATAATTGATAACACATGAGCTCACATTTAATCAGCCAACTAACAATTGATGGACTCGCCACATTAAGTTAGCTGGCTCGAAGCAAACGACAGGGGCTCGTTGTAATTATTTTGATTGGATTGTATATGGGTTCATCATGCTTCAGTCCGAACACATGTATATGTACATAAATAAATGGGCTAGACATAACCACTGTAGTTAACATATGAGCTCATCATAGTTAAAGATTAAAGGTACATCCATAGATAATCAAACTTGTCGTCTCTCACATATGAGCTTGTTATAACTATTGTGGGCTAATTTACGCAATTGCAGTTGATCACAATGGTATGAGCTCATCATACTCAACATACGAGCTCGTCATAATTAGAAACATAGGGCATATGCACTAATCATAAAAGGTACATAAACGGTAAATGGGGCCTTACTGATAATACATTCTCAAATGTTCAACATTTCAAAGGTGGGGCTGCACCTTCCCATCCAAGTTCTCAATTAAGAAAGTCCTGGCCTAACGTCGCCTGATATACGATATGAGTCTTCCCATTTTGGACCCAATGTGCCCACACAAGGCTCTTTAGAGGATAGAAAGACCCTTCAAACCACCAAGTCGCCTCTTCTGAATGATTTCTTCTTGACCTTGGCGTTGTAATACCTTCCATTTTTCTTTGATAGAAGGCCAGTTTTATTTTCAAAGTGTCTCTCATTTCTTCGAAGAAGTCGAGCTCGCATCGCCTTATCTCATCATTGGATACTTCGTTGAATTGTAGGCGGTGGGGCGAAGGAAAGCCCACCCCAACTAGGCTCATGGCTTCGGCTCCGTATGCCATGGAGAAGGGAGTTTCTCGTGTTGCGGTTCGACTGGTGGTGCGTATTGCCCACAAGACATGGGGAAGTTCGTCTACACATGCCCCCTTTGATGCATCGAGCTTCTTCTTTAAGAGATGCTTTCTAGTTTTGTTGACTGCCTCGACCTGGCGATTTACCTGGGGATGGTGAAAGGAGGAGAAGTGCTTTTTGATACCCATTTCGTCATATAGGTCCCTGAGTTTCTTATTGTCGAACTGACACCCGTTGTCGTAGGGAACTTCAAACCGGCATATGATATTCTTCCATATAAACATAGAAGTGTTTGTTTAAGTTATTTTAGCCAACGGTTCTGCCTCAACCCACTTAGTGAAGTAATCAGTGGCGACAATCGCATAGCTCACTCTCCTTTTCTTTTAGCATATGTCCTATTAGGTCGACCCCTATTTGGCGAATGGCCAGGGACAGGATACCACGGTCAACTCTTAGGCTGGCTGTCTTTGAATGGAGAAGAAGCGTTGACACTTGTCGTACCTTTTCACGAATAGCATAGCATCTAATGTCGGGCCAGTAGTACCCTTGCCTTAGCACTTTATGAGCTATTTTTAGGCCCCCTGTGTGGTTGTCATAGATTCCTTCGTGGATTTCCCGTAGGACCTAGTCAATTTCATCTCCTCCATTGCTCTGTAGAAGAGGAGATGAGAAACCTCTTTTGTAAAGTACACTGTCCTGTAGTACATAGTGGGCGGCCCTACGTCTAAGCTTGTGAGCCTCTTGTTTTCCGACAAGATGTGATCATTGAGGTAAGCTATAATAGGTTGCATCTATTGTGGGGGTTCCTCCAACCCACATCACCTCGTCTACTTTAGCTGTGGAGGGCCTGTGTGGTATTCAACCGGCACAATCTTGAGCAATTCTAAGTCTTTGTTGCTGGTCAATTTCGATAAAGCATCCGCGTGCAGGTTCTCCATTCTCGGGATTTGGGTCAGCTCAAACTTTTCAAAGCATGTGATCAAGTCCATAACCTTCTTCAGATATGCTGCCAGCCTTTATCCTTGGCTGCAAAACTACCATCGACCTGGCTCACAACTAGTTGGGAGTCACTTCGAACCGCCAATTGCATCTCCTTGTCCAACCTTAGGCCCACTAGAAGTGCCTCATACTTAGCTGCGTTGTTGAAGGTTTAAAGCCAAACTTCACTGTACAATTAAGTTTGTGACCATCTAGGCAGAGGTCATCATGTGATCGGGGACTTCTTGTTTCTCCGATGGATCCTTCAACAAACAATTTCCACGCTGGGGGGTCCACCAGTTCCATTGTTACATTGATATTTGTTACCTCTATGAATTCTGCTATGAAGTCAGCCACTGCCTGCCCCTTCATTGAGGTTCTTGGTTGATATGAAATGTCAAATTTGCTTAATTCAACAGCTCATTTCATCAGTCTCCCTGATGCATCTGGCTTTTGGAGCACCTTCTTGAGGGAGAGGCTTGTCAGTATACGTATACTATGGGCTTAAAAGTAGGGTCTAGCTTCGTAGAAGCGATCATAAGGGACAAAGTGAGCTTTTCCATATCGGTATAATGCATTTTAGTCGACATGAGGGCCTTAATTACGTAGTAGACAGGTAATTGAGTGCTGCCCTCTTCCCTTACCAGCACCAAGCTCACAAAATCGGCACTTACGCTAGATATAGTAGCAATGTTTCTCCCTCTTTCGGCTTTGAGAAAAGGGGGCTTAGCCCAAGTATTTCGTCAGCCCTTGGAACGCCTCTTCACATTCTTCATTCCACTGGAACATTTTCCACCCTTTCAAGATTTTGAAGAAAGGAAGGCATCTAGCTGTAGTCTTGGAGATGAAGCGATTTAGTACTGTCAAGCGCCCTGTCAAACATTGTACTTCCTTGGGCTTGCTGGGGGATTCATGTTCAGCGGGGCCTTAATTTTCTTTGGGTTCGCTTCAATGCCTCGTTGGTTAACCATATAACACAAGAACTTTTCAGAAGCGACGCCAAAAGCGCATTTCAATGGATTCAGCTTTATCTGGTACTCCCTCGGGATCTTAAAGGTAGCCTTCAAGTGTTCAACGTGGTTTGCAGACTTGAAGCTCTTTACGAGCATGTCATTGACGTGTACCTCCAATTTTTTTCTATGACGTCGGAAAACATTCTGTTTACTAGCCGTTGATAGGTCACTCCAGCATTCTTCAAGCCAAATGACATGACTTTGTAGCATTGTAGGCCTCTATCAGTGATGAACGAGGTGTTTTCCTCATCTGCTGGGTGCATGGGGCCTGGTTGTATCCAGAGTATGTATCCATGAAACTCAAGAGTTCATGGCTTGCAATAGAATCAACTAGCTAATCAATCATTAGGAGTGTGAAACTATCTTTTGGGCAAGATTGGTTGAGGTTAGAGAAGTCTATGCAGACCCTCCATTTGCCATTGACTTTCTTCACCAAGATGGGGTTGAATATCCACTTTGGATATACTGCCTATCTGATGAACCCATTAGATACAAGCTTGTATACCTCCTTTTTTAGAGCTACGTATCTTTCTGGGTCTAGGGCTTTTCTTTTTTGCCTATGATAAGTGAACTTTTGATCCAAATTAAGTCGATAACAACTGACTATATGGTTTCCTACAATATCCTCGTGTTACCACGCAAATATATCCAGGTTGTTTAGTATGAAGTCCTTAAACTTGGTTTTATCTTTTGACCCGAGCTCCTTCCTATTTGTAACACCTTCATGGGGTCAAGTGAGTTCACAGAAAAAGATTCGAGCTCTTCTACCGGGGTCGCCTGTGAGTTTGATTCTGTGACTCAAAGATCTAAATCTACTTCAATGACCCCTTCTTCAGGGACATCCGCCATGTTGACATATTTCCCTTGTTCAAGGGTAGGACCTTCTTCAAGTGCATCAACCATTTCAGCATCCATCAAAATCATATTTATGCTGTGGGGCTCGAATTTCCTTAAGGAGTTGAGGTAGCATTCCCTTGATCCCATCTAATCCCCTCACACTATGGCAATTCCTTCCTTGGTAGGAAACTTCATGCATAAGTGATGTAGGGATGTTACAGCCTCGAGCTCTTTTAAGGTGGGCCCTAACATTCTGTGATAGGCTACAACAAGGAACTCCATGAAATGATGAGCCTTAAATGGGGGCTGCCCCATTTCCACTGCCAATGTGATCATCCCTCGGATAATGATGTTATCACTAGTAAAGTCGTATAAAGGAGCGATCATGGGGATGAGCTCGTGGTCCACTATCATCTTGTCAAAGGTGGTTCTGAACATGATATTAACCAAACTCCCATTGTCCACCAACATGCGTCTCAGTCCATTTCTGGCTATGATGGCTCGTACCACCAGTGCATCACGGTGTGGGTAATGAACTTCCATAGTGTCTGCTAGGGAGAAAGTGATTGACGGGGTGTTCCTAAATCTAGGGCCAGTGTTAATGATCAAGTAACTCGCCATGGGGGTCTTTAGCTTCTCTTGCATAATTCCTTAGTACGTTCTTGGAATCTCTCCCTATGTGTGGACCATATATGATGGTGTCGATTTCTCTGATGAAATCATTATCAGCATTTGCCATAGGCTCTCTCCTGGGCCTCTGTCCCCTTGTCCTATTCTTATCTTCCTCGTGCTCCTGCCGAGGTGATTGGTTTCTACGGTGCCGCCTTACCTCGTGATGCCTAGGCTCCCTCTCTTGCCTAGGCTGTGGTGCATTTCTTGCTGTCCGATGGGTGTTTCTACCCTCAATGCCGGGGCCAGCTGGTTCTCCATGATACGATCTAGACAGGCAATTCTCAGTACTGTGGCTATTGGTTCGATGATATGTGCAGTACTGCCTATCTTGAGGTTCCCTGTTTCTTCCCCTGCCTCTTCCTCTGGATGGGTTCGATTGTCTTTGAGCTTCGGGCCCCCACCTTCTCATATGTTAAAGAAGGCATTGCATTTAGCGTGGCTGTGGTCAACATTTGGCTTGAGATAAGAGCTATTGTGTGTCCTGCTTGGGTCCATTGCTGGTCCACCGTAGGATATAGGCCTCTTCACTTTCTTTGAGGTAGTGGAAGTCCCAGCGGGGTTCTATTGCGGTGGTCAATCAGCTTCTCATTGATGATTTCGCTTCTCATCATCTCCACCAAAGTATCGTAAGAAGTGGGATTTTTGTTTCGCACGTCCCTCCAGAATAGGGTGTTCATGTTGAGGCCTCCCCTTAGAGCGGAAATGGACTCTCTATCCGTGACTACTCGCAATAGGTCATTTCATCTGTGAAACGGGCCAAGTTACTTTTCAAGGTTTCACCCGCCTGCTACCTCATGTCTTGCAGCCTCTAGATGGGAGCATCTCCATCTCTACTAGACAAATATTGGTTCAGAAAGGCCTTTTTGAGGTCTGGCCAACTCTTGATGTTGCCGGCTGGGATGTGGCTCTACCAAATTTTTGCAGCTCCTATTAACATGAGGTGAAAAGCTCTACATTTTAGTGCTAGTGAGGCTCCTCGTAGAGACTTGTGGGTCTTGTAGTTGTTGAGGTGCTTTGCTGGGTCATCCTTTCCTTCATATTTGGATATCTTTGGGGGTATAAAATGACTTGGGGACCTATTTCTAGGCCTAGAGGGTCCAATTCGATAAAAGAAAGTGTTGGACCTTTGCGGTTCATGTTCTTAAGTGTATTTGGGGGGAAAATTCTCTCATGTGGCATGTTATTGTCAGGTCAACTCGTAACGTAGTTGGTGGAAATATCTACTTCCATCCCCCTCTCCGTTGTATTGTCATTCATTACATGCATTTGGGGGTATGCTATTGTATCAATCTCCTCACCCTCTTAGGGAAACATGCCATGTCGAGACGCATGGGATCTAGCTTGCTGGTGTATTTGCATGAGTAGCTGCTGCATGGCAGCATTTTGTTGGGCCATATTTCTCATGTTTGTAGTCATTTCTCCTACTTCCCTAACTAGGCGAGTTGTAGCACCGCTTCGCCTGTGTTGGTGTTTGGGACGACGCACATTCATATTTGTACGGATGACCTCTTCTTTAGAGGCCTCTTGCTACATGTCTCCACCATGTGTTCCTTGATGACTGGAACTCATCGCGTATATCTGATTTAGAGCTAGCAAGAAGTGTGTTAAGATTTAGCTTATGTGGACGTGAGAGATTTTAGGATATGTTGCCCACGTCATTGATATAATTTTTAAGGTCAACAGATTGACGCCATCTATAAAAAGTTTCGATACCATAACCACGAACATCCTTGTGGTAAAAGTCATTTGAAACGAGGCCTTGAAAAAATATTTGGTTCTTGAAGAAATAATCATCTTTCATATATATAACTCCTAGTCCTTACAGTAAAATTTGACCATGTACATGTGCAGGGGCGGCGTTGACAGTGAATTGTCTTGTCAATCATTTCACCACAAGATCTATTAGGGATCCTGCCATCGCCTCGTTAGAACCAACTCCTGCATGGGGCCTCTCCCCAAATGGGATCGGTCCGGTTCGTCTCCATTCATATAACAGGGACACCCATGTTGCCACGCAAAATGTGGGACCCCCACCGTCTGCCACCCATCGTCTACGACGTCGTTCGATTAAGTACGAGTATTTATATGAGTAACAATTACTTTAGTGAAATTATTTCTAGGTATATGGATTTTGTCCGTGGCAAGTAGATGATCATGTTAGCTTTGTCACGTTAGTCAAACTAATACATATAGAAGTAATGACCATATTAAAATTAATAAAATTTATGACCGATGTAAGATTTTGTTAAATTTGTATGACGTGGTACAATATTTAATTAGGGGAAAAATTAAGAAGGTTAGAATGAGGAAGACTATAAGGTGGACTATGTTATCTTACCTTAATTTGAAGTATTTAAAGAGTATCATCGAAAAATTAAGGTCTTGTTTGGTTTGCTTGTTTTAATTTTCAGTTTTAAATTCATTTTCAATTTTTCATTTTGAGGGTGTGTTATAACAATGTTGAAAATATGTTTGATTTGTCATTCTGAAAAACTTGTTTTCAAAAATACATTTTAAAAATGATTGTACCAAACAAGTTTTGAGTATTTTTATAAAATTTAACTACTTGAAAACAGTAAACAAAAGACACTTTAAATATTTAAATTAATAATATTGCCTAAGCCTTAAAAAGAGTAGGAGCCACAAATACATTTGGAAATCTTTTCTTTTCTTTTTTTTTAAAGTTGAATCTACTTTCTACAGCATATATTTTAGTATAATTGTCTGATAAAGGAGGATAAGCTCTCGGAATTAATTTAATACGAATAGTTATAAGTGTCTTTTACACACTTATTTGTACTTTTATACATGACAATTTATTTCTAATTGAGCGAATATCTAATTAATTTAGTTTAATTATTTAATTTTAAGAAAGCCCTCGACTTGGATACAATTGTCACAAAGAAAGACGATTTTGAGCTAATTTGAAATTGGTTCGGAGCAATTAAAGGTTAACCAGATTGCATGATATTGATATGAAGAATTAAGCCCATGTTTGAACCACATTAAAAATTTTATTCTAATTATTCTACTCATTTTCAACTACACATTCTTCAATAAAATAATATTTTTCATCACATCAATAACTTTTTCTTATTTTTCAACCACACATTCTTTATCAATCTATTATTCCAGAATACATTTTTCCAAAATAATGTGGCTCAAACACAAAAGCAATCGGAGGGGACTCCCAAGTTTGGAGCTTAATTCAATATTTGAAATGTTCAAGAATTAGTTGTAAACTTTTGAAACATGAGATGGGTCAATTTTAGATGATCGTGAAGGATGAGGATCAACAGTCAGTATTACGAGTCTTATGGGCTGAAAAGAGTAAAGAGCCGGTAGTCCTGAAAGCCTGTGGGGAATGGGGAAGGAAGATCAGAGCCTCAGCCTAAGAGAAATAACGAATATCGCTAAATTGGTTTTCAATCCTTACGTTGTGAAGGCATAAGCCTTTAGTTTAGTGTTATATTTCTACCTGGGTATTGAGATAAAGGACCAAAGATGCAAATGGGAAGGAACTTGCTCTAAACAAAAGAAATCCGGAGACCAAGTTGAAGATGAAGGAAAAATTTACAAGTTGCAATAGCAAGGTGTATACCATGCGAAATTGTTGCCACTGAGTGAAAAAAGGAAAACCATATGAGTACAAGAAATAACACCTTGTGATCGCATGGTGTTGCGAGAAAGGTCATATTATGTTTCTTAGTTTATATCAACTTGTATAAGGAATTTAATTGGGGCATGAGGTTTGACCTAATTTTAAACTATAAACACAGATTTTTATCTATTAGGGGATGAGAAGCTTTCGATACATAAACGTATAATCATATACATTAATTCAACAATTGCTTCGAGTTTGAAGAAGAAAAAGAGAGTCAAGATGAAAAATCAAGAATCATCGAAGAGATTCAGAATTCAAGATTACCTTCCATCTTCTTTCTACACTTTAATTTAGGGTAATGCATTGCCAATTCAATTTGTGTTTGTGTAATACCGTGTTGCTTGGCCAATTATATAAATGTTATGATAACATTAAATCCTATATTTTAATGTTTTAATGTTAATTTTTAGATTTTGACTTTAATTACTTGTTTGATTTAAAAGATGGTTAGGAATTTAGTACGTTTCAATTATTTAGCTAATAATTGAATAAATTCGTGATTTTTATTTTGTTCCATAGAAAGAATAAAAATTGTAGCACGTAGTAATAGGACAGAGATATATACATTTATTCTTTGTATTTGCATGATCTCATTGAACATTCTTATGATTTAGTACACCTTCATACATTCATCCCTAATAGAGACCCACATGTGAAGATATTTTAATATTACTCAAGACAGAATACTGAATAAAATAATGACACTGATAATCTAATTCAAATTAGTGTTGTCAAATAATGAAATTGATATAAAAATCTAAATAAGGGAATTAAAAATCATAATGATTTTCATTAATTGAGTATTATCAATGCTTCGTAATTAAAAGCTTTATAGTTTGTAATTATAGGTTTTAATTTGTAATCATAAAGCTTATGCGATTTTGCTAGGGGTGGCTAACGAGTCAAGCGACTCATCAAAACTCGGCTCGTGGGCTACTCGGACTTGTACTTTGACGAGACAGAGCACGATCTGAGCGGCTCGTGTGGTGGCAAGCCACGAGTTTGGCTCCTTGTGGCTTGCCACTACAATGACCAAAAAGGTACTTTTTACAAAAGTGGCCGTTTTGGCCACCTTTTTTTCCCCCTTTTTACTCTATATATATTTCAATCTATTTCGAAATTTTTCACACACCAAACAAAAATTCTTACTTTTTTCCACATTCTACAATCTATTATATTCTACGTTCAATTTCAATTAAGTAATATTAATTATCACACTACAAATTTACAATATTATATTTTCTTTTCATACTCTTTATTTACTTACTTATTATACTATACAAATTATAATACATATTCTATACATAATATTTTATACACCAATTAATTACGATTTACGTTCATACATTTATCAAATTTCTACATATTCATTCGTCATTTCATCTTCATTCAATGAATAAAGTTTTTATATTATCAATTCATATCAAATGGATCCACAAACACTTGTTGAAGACTTATTTGGTATAAGAGAATAATCACCTATAACGCCGCGAAGTCAATTTCACAATAACTTTGATAGTCTCAACGAAGTACTCATACCCGAAAACTATTTCGAATTTGGATGCTTACGGAAATAGTAATCCAATTAATTTGGATGATATTGATGTTCCCAAATCGGAACAGGAAGAAAAACATGAAAAATGTTTGAATCACTTTAAATTGATTACAACATGTCGTTTGGTATATGAAGTAGCAGAGTCTAAAGCAGTATATAAATATAGTCAAACACGATTGACATAGCAAAAGGGTATTGGTACCGCCCACCTTAACCGTGGCTACAAAACATGTGCGGCCAAACATGTGCTTGTCGGTGCCTCTCAAACGTAATTGCAATTTGGTGGTCCAACCGTCGATTCCGCTTCTACGACACTTTGCATGTGGATGTATTCGGAAAAGAAAACTCAAATGGGAATGGTGAAATTCGTTATCGTTGTTGAGTTACCTCTAGTAATAGAATATTTTCTTAATACAAAGAAATAATTTATTGCTGATTTGCAAAAATATGATGGTGTTATATCTTTAGTTTCGAATTTATGGGAATTGATTAATAAAAAATGTTATATAGTTGCAACTACACACTACATAAAAAAATTATTGATTTTAAAATAATTGAGTTCCCTCACAACGGGAACAATATATTTAACGTTATTATGATCATTATTAGATAATATTATTGCGAAGGTAAAATTTGATCTTTTACATTTAACAACGCTAGTGTTAATAAGACAATTATCGATAAATTGTGTGGGGGTGCTACAACCTGATTCAGTGGTTATTTATTTTATATTCGTTATGTGTCATTTTTAATTTAATTATGCAATATGATTTGAAACATCTTAAGAATGAAATTCAAAGAATTAAGGATGCACTAATATATATATACCACGATTTCACCAGTGGAAAACAAGTATTCGAGAAATTGTGTGTCGAATTTGAAGTGACGAATATGAAAATATTTATTAGTGATGAGAACATAAATGAAACTCCACTTACTTATTATTAAAATTATGCAAATGATTTGAGCATTTAATAACTGAATTTTATAACATTAGGTATATTAGAAACGATGATGACACTATTTTAAATGAATCTGATTGATTTTTAACTTTTGAAATTAAAACTTTTTTGACAAATTTTTTTGGCTCTACATATATTTTATCTGAAGTGTACTATCCCACTAATTATATAGTACTTGAATGTCTTTATATTATTGCAAGGGTTTTTCTTAAATACAAATATGACCCCGAATTTAGTAAAATTATATATTCTGTGTAATTAAAGTTTAGAAAATATTGGGAAGACTTGCCTATATTATTTTCTTTAGCATGCATTATGAACCCCCGATATAATTTAATAGGTACTAATTTTGTAATTGATCAGATTTCAAAACCTTTGCCTTTTAATACACCTATCACTTATAGAAATTTAGGACAAACTTTATGTGAAATGTACAAATTATATGCAGAACCAATGTATGTGTGTAAATATTAGTCGGGCACCATCTGTACATACTCCTCCCGCTGATATTGAAGAAGACGAAACTAAAATATTAAATTTATTTGAAGGCATTAATATGTATATATATATATATAGGTTTTTCTAGTGGTAGTATGTGTGTGGATTAATGTGAGTGGAGGATTTGCAAGACGCTCATTTTTTTTACTATAAGATAAAATATGTTGAAATTACATGTCATCAGATAAGTAATATTTAATTTAATTATATTAATAAAATTTGTTATTTTATAATATAGTTTTTAATTCTTCTTAAAAAAAATTATGCACGTAATAAGTTGTTCGTGTACAATTTTTAACTCCACCTACTCAAAATTTAACTAGTCAGTCCAAAACCCGGAGAAAGGATGAGGGTTTTATCTTGAAAAAAAATGGAGCTCACAGGCCGAAGCTTGATTCAGCCCACGAGCTCGCGGGCCAAACCGAGCTTGGCCTCGAGGAACGAGCTGAGCATCAATCCAAACGCGCCACGAGCTCGTGGGCAATATCATATACTTGCAGAATTTTAGCGTAACAAATAGCAATATTTTGAACCTGACACAAGTGAAACATTCAAAATTTCACAGCTGAAAAGATAAACGAACATTCAACAGCCAAACCTAGCTAGGAACACTCAAATAGCACACAAACTGCTAAGCATAACCAAACTGATTAACACACAAATTGCTAAGAAAAGACAAATTGAAGAAAATTAGGCACAAACACACGCCCCGCCTCATCTAACACCGATGACTTTTGTTGTTGCAGCTCTAGAATTTGGCTTGGAGCTGATCCACAACGTTCTTATCGACCTGGAATGCCTTGGCAAGAATATCACTAGCAATGTCCGGTTTTGATCCAAAAACCGCATTTGCAATGGTAATTACTCCAGGATTCTGACTGCTTAATGCTGCAATGGCTACAGTATTTCCCTTAACAACATTGCGTTGAAAGTGAACAAGTCCTATTGGGAACACAAAAACATCGCCCTTTTGAAGTACTTTAGTAATCTGCTTGTTATCTGGGTTTGAGGTGATGAACCCAACTTCGAGAGAACCTTCAACAACGGTCAGGATTTCAGTGGCTCGGGGGTGAGTGTGAGGTGGATTAATTCCCATTGGCGCATAGTCAATACGAACCATTGAGATGCCCAGAGTGTTGAGACCTGGCAATTGAACCACAGTAACTGGTGTCACCCTGGACCCAACAGGGTTGGATGTGTTACCAACCAAGTGCAGCCCGCTGAAAGAAAAATCATTAGCCGAAACAGACATGGGGTTCTTGCAGGCCACGCCATTTACTCTCCCTGAAAAATAGCATTTAGTTCTGTAATTTATTTTCATAAACAGAAAGTATAACATGAGATGCTAATAAATGTATTACCTGAGGCAGCAGCATCTGCAACACAGAAATCTTGCAAAGGTGAAGGCTCAAATGCAAAGGCAAAGCAGCAGAAACTGAGAGCTACAATGCTGAATAAGAAAATGTTTTTCGCCATTATAAACTAAATTAGAAGTTTGGAAATGGAATTTGGAAATAAGATTCACTTTTGAGGTTATTTATAGGCACCCTTCAAGCAAAGTATCCTAAGAAAAGCTATTTTATCCTTTCTGAATAAAATGTGAATCTGCCGTCCTGCAGGGACTACAAACAGACGAAACAAATAAAATTTGACGTTGAAAATGGTCAAAGATGAAGTTTTCAACTGAAACCAGAAACTTGTATATTAGCTATTTGTGTGATTGATATGGATTGAATCTATCTCCTGCTGGCCTGCCACCCTAAGGACTCAAATGAATTTTATAAAGGATTTTTTGAAATTTTTTTTCGCACAGATAATGATGAGCTGAACGAGTCTATCCTGAATAAACCCGTCGGAAAATTACTCATTTTAAAGGTCTGCTTAAATTTAAATTCAATCAGTAAACTAATCCCCCTATTTGACAATCCTTTTTAAAAAAACTCTTTTTTTTTTTTTTTTACAAACTCAATTCCAATCAAACATTTACCAGTAAAATGTATTGCATGTAAATCCTAAAATTTTCCATACTTTTTAGCCACATTCTTCTAAAAATTACTATCCAAAACATTATTTTTCATATTCAATGGTTGTCTAACACGGGTTAAGTATGTTTAGAAACTATTTATAAATGATTTAAATTATAAATAGATAAAATTGAGTAATAAATTAACACTTGTAAATCTTTCGAAATATGTGAATAAATAAAAGGGAAAATTTCATTAGTAAGACATTAAGTATGATTAATTTCAAATCTAAGAAATGGTTTACTTTTTCAAAAAATAGATATTAATTTAAATTTTATTTATTAAATAATTTATTAAATATATTTTATTAATTAAATATATTAGAATCATAATATTATATAATTTATTATCACAGTTATGTATTAATCACAATTACAGACACCACAATCGCAAACAACAAATTTTATAAGTCTCAATTTATTTCTCTTTCACAATTAAATAAATTAATTGGTCATATATTATTATTATTTTATTACAAATCACAAATTTTATAATCCACAACTTATTTTATGGTCACAAAATATCAAATTAATTGATCACAAATTATTTTTCGAATATAAAAATACAAAAATTTATAGGCCAGAATTTACAAATTATTTCACGGTCGCAAATCACAAATTTTATAGCTTACAACTTATTTCATGATCACTAATTATCAAATTAATTGGTCACAATTTACCAAAATTTAAGTCACAACTATAAATTTAATCATAATCACACAATTTTCTACATCAAATATTATTTCACCGGTCACAAATTAACAATTTATTGGTCACAGCCCCTAAATAATTTGTCACAGACACTCTTCCAACCTCACCTCACAACAAGTCTCAATGCATGCCTATGCCGATCAGATCGCCTCAAGCCCGTAGGACGTGAACGATGCTTCGCAACGACACTTAGCACCGCTACGAAGCGTCTTAAAATCTGCTCGCACGCTAAGAAGGGCATTCACAACAGCGAGCATCACTCTCTCCGACAAAGCAACACTGTGCTCGGCTTCGCCGAAAAGAGTGGCACCACTTGGTGGTGGTTTGGCAGTCAGGGAGGGAAGAGAGAGGATATGATACAAAAAGAATGGAGAGAAAAAGGATGGAAATGATTTAGGTGTTGTTCTCTTTGTGTTTCAATTTTTTGTTTTGAATTTTGAATTCATTTTGTGTTTTGTGTGTTTGTGTGTCCATTTTGAGATTTTGAAAATGTGTTCTTTTTTGCATTTTAAAAAATTATTTTAAAAATGCACAAAACACGTTTTGAAAATTTTGACATGATTATAACTAAAAACACCCAAAACGACAAATTTGTCGTTTTGAATTTTCTTTATAAATTTTTAACTTGTTTTCAAAATTGCGTTTTCGAAAATGAGAAAGAGAACGCGTTTTCACTGCTTTGAAAAATTGAAAACAGAAAATGACTTGAAAATTGTAAAGAGAACAGACCCTGTGTTTGGAGGTGATTTGTTTTTTTATTTTATTTTATAATATTATTAATATTAAAGAATAGAAATATTAAATAATTAATTATAATCTAAATTTAGAATAAAAAACTTGTAAATTTTATTTTTGAATTGTGAAGTTGAAATGGCTTAGTAAATGTAATTTCCACTAAATAAAAAGTGACTTAAATATTTATAAATATCAGTCTATTTTGTACTAAGAAATTAATACTTAATAATAGCGTCCTATGTTTTTATCAAAATTTATTCTTTTTTAATAATAAGTAGTGTTTAAGTCATAAGCTTTAGAAGCATTTTTTTAGAGTAAATTAGTATACATTTATAATGTTTCATAATGGAATATGCTAAGTGTATATTCCATCATCCATAGGTCACCTATCGTTTGTCATTGTGTGGGAGTTCAAAAAATGTTGGGCTGAAAAGTATTTTTCTTTTTAAAATTATCTAATCATGTGTCTCCACTTGACACAATATAAAAAAATGATGTCAAAAAAAATGTACATGTAACATGATTGTTCATAATGTGTGTGGTTGGTGGCAGGATAAAAAAATCAATCCAACAGCAAAAGGATATACATAATAACAACAATATGGTTTAAGCAATGACAAACACTATTATTTAACATCTTTGACAATTTCTTACTGATGCAATTTACCCGAACCAGATTAATTTGCAAATTAGTGTATGATTATGACATCCAATAATTCAAATATTATCCAACATTCAAAGCTCTTTCTTGCATACAGATTGATTAGTAAATAAACTTAAGATTATATGTTGCTGGGATTTCGGGGTCCATATTTCACAGCTTTCACCATTCCTATAATCGTTGTTATGGAAACAACAAAGCTAAAGCCTTGATTGCTTCTGAGATGCAAACCAACCCTTGTGATTAGGCAACTGCCACAAGCCAACGTGTCAAACTGCAAGTCCTAAGATATCGAAGAAATTCAGTAGTAGCACTTTCCATTTCAGGGATATCAAGACAGTTTCAAGTAATTTTAATCACTAATAATTCCATTTATTATATATTCACTAAGTTTTTCTTAAAACTAATGTGGTAATCTTGTTCATATGACCAGGGATCATCATTACCCCTAAACAAAATAAGAAAAGACAAGTAGACCAAAAGAAACGGAAACTACACAGAGAGAATGTATCATTTATATTTTGTCTTTTAACACACCCCCTCATGTGTAGGCATGGTTCATTCTTTTCTCATCAAAGCCTAACACATGCAAAATTTTAGTAAACAGGTGGTAAGAGACTTGAATTTAGGACCTTTGCCTACCATGTTGAATTTTTTATTCTCAAAGCTTAAGCTGTTACAATGGGACACATATATCATTTAAGTCTTGTCTTCAATAATGTCTACCATGTCACGAATAGAAGTTTATAGTAGCTCTGCAATAGATAGTAAAATATGAATGACTCATACCTTCTAATTATATACTGAATTCAGTCCCAAAACTGAGAGTATGGCATTCAAGATTTCTCATGTTCAACTGCATCAAAAGGAGGAATACAACTTGTGCATTTGGTCAGAATGTCAACAGCAATCTCAAGTAAAAATCAGAGTGAATGATCATACAAGGCCTAATCGCCAGCAAGGATATCAGTTAAAAATAAAAACTGCTCCTTCTCCTTCTCGACATTAAAACAAACTTATTAGAGCTATGCATTTTTTTTAATTTTCTTTCCCACATTACAGATGTATTATGGTGATAAAACGTCCATTTCGAAAGGTCGAGTCTAAAGTTAAGTTGTAATGAAACTAATTAACTTGCAAGAATATGGCAACCGTCTGATTTTAACATATTGAAAGCATTTAGGCATGATGGAGATGAGAACACTATTAAGTGCTTATCAAAAACTTGTCACCACATGAGACATATAGATAGATGGAAAACAGTATAGTTCCATATGTGACATATGATCAAATAACTTAACAAAATATAGAACACAAAAATGTTTAGTAATGAATATTCACATCATCAAGATACTCAGCACTTCCATCTTTCCTCTTTCTTCTTCTCGCTTGGTATCTCTTCTCCTCCAATATTAGTTCAGGGTATCACATTTGCGTTTCTTTTTTTCTTTGTTTCAGTTTGTATTTTCCAGTTATGGTTGGAAAAAGGAAGGGGGGCCGATGCACTTTAGGCCGAATGGTAAATTGCACTGACGAGGAATCTTTTGCAAAAACTAGGACTAGTAGCCTTCTCTTGGAAAAATTACAAGATCTAGCTTCAAATTGTGCAAGACATCTTGCGGATGCAAGCCTGCTCAGGCCAACGCCATCCAGCCCAAGCAATTGGTTCTTTGCATTGACTCAAGAGGATAAAAAGTGAATAGGGTACAGGAAGGACTTCTTAAAATTATTGGTTCCCACAGGGATGTATAATAATCTGAGCTGTTGTCAAACATTTTAAATCCTTGGTGGCAGAGAGGAGATGTTAACCATAGCAATTCCATCAAAGCAATGGACTGCACCTCACTCTGCTCGTTGCAGACTTCTTACATCAATGACCAGAAATAAATTGTTCTGATTAACCATCCCCCCTCTATTGCCTGTCTAACAATCCAGTATGCTCTGCTAGTCAAGCCGAACTGGTTTGTGCTGCTTGATGCTCTAAAGGCACCAAAAATGCTAATAGAATGCCCTCACCTAAACACCCATAAAAATAGTAATGAAACAAAAAGATTGTATATTTCTAATTCAGAACAGATTAAATCTAAACCCATGCCTCCCTCCTCTCAAATATTAAAAGGGCACATGTAGCTTCCACCAACTACTGAACACATTGTTAAGGAAGTAAATCAAACAATCACGTATTTTTAGGCTAAGAGTAATTTTAGTTTATTGTGTTTCCATACTCGTACTAAGTTTCCATAATTGTACTCTTGCCTTTTTCTATGTAATGAAAGTAGTACAGAGGAAGACAATTTTCTTCTTCTCTCCCGTGTTTATACCAAACCGCTTCAACATGGTATCAGAGCTTACCTCTTGATTCCATCATTGAATCTTCGATTTCTTTTCAATTTTGGTTATGTCTTTAGGTACTCTGCTTTCTGGGTTGTTCTCTTTCAAAATTCTGGATCTGGTCAGCTTCATCTTCGGTGCCAGAGGTAAATGCAAATCTGTTATTTTTGTGAGGTGTTGCGTGATTTGGTGTGGAGATCAGCCGATATGTGATTTTGAGATCAGTTGGACTTCAGATTTTGGTTTTGTGTAGAAGACAAAGGTTGGTGTGGACCAATCTATAATCTTGAACTAATTTTTGTGTGAGCTATGGTACTGTGGTGACAGAGGCCAGCGAAGACAGTCCTCTCTCATCTCCTCTCTACTCTCTCTCCCTCCTCTCCGGTGGAGGCCCTGACAACTCCGGCGATGACGCCGGCGACATTGTCGACAACTGACCCAATGGTGACGGAGGACTTTTGGGGTGATTTTTTTATGGTTGTTGGTGTTGTGCAAATGGTGGTGATGGTGGGATGTCAAGATTTTGTGGTGGTTGTCGAATCCTTGACCGATGACTACATATTTACCTGTAATATTGATCCAATGGTATGTAACCAGTTGACAATGATGTTACCTACGAAATATGACACACGACTTGATAACTACTGTCTATGACCCATGACATGTGTATTGTGGCCTATACTCTGTGACTTGTTATCATTGCACAAAGATATGTGACATTTGATTTGTGACCCAATCAAACCAGTTAAAATTGGTCTATAACCTATTTACACAGATTTATGACTGTACGTTATGACATGTGACTTAGTATCTGTGACTTGTGCAAATTAACTTGTGACCAATAGCATTGCCATAACCACCACCACTCCACCCCTACCCTCACAATCATCACTACCATTACCACAAAAACTCTAGATCCAAAATCTAATTCACCCCAATACCTAAAACCTTAAATCTACCACAACCTCGAGCACCACTATCAGATCACCACCTACACCATCAGCATCCACAAACAAATCTGGTCAAAAAAACAAAAACCCACCACGTACAGTAAATCTTGTCGGAAAAAAGGCCAACCACATGGCAGCAGCAAGCGCGGCCATTGCGAAGCGGCATCGCCAGTAGAAAGGTGGTGGAGAGAAAAGAGTGTGGGAAGATTTCGGTAAAGAGTGTGGGGAGAAAGAGAGAAGAGATAGAGTCGAGATGTGTGAAATGAAATTAAAGTTTAGGATAAAATGAGGTTGAGGCGAGTTGGGCTGGGGCGGGCGGGGCGAATGGGTAGGTGTATTTTAATTTAATTAGTTAATATTTATTCAAGAATTTCATCTGATTGTTTAAGGAAAAAACTCTAAATGTTAATTTTGAAATGTTGTCTCCAAACACGACCTTACCTATAATTTCCACTTATTTACTTCAAACATTATTTTGGGCAAGTTTCCTTAATTCCGATTGGGTTTACTAATAGAACATGTTGAGTTGTTGGTGTTGGTGTTGGTTTAATCCTATTGGTTTTATTGTTGGGGTAATCACTTGGTTTATGAGCTTGATTGTAGGCCTTAATTACTGTTAGTCTTATTCTCTATGGCCCAAGTACTAGTTTGTGTAGATAGTATCATGTCATTCAAGACAAAGATGTTCGATGTGAACCCATGACACCTGAAAAGTTGAATGAAAGAAATTACACTTACTGAGCTAGATGTGTTGAGGTATTTTTTCGAGGTTAGGGTTTATTTAACCACATGATTTTAGACAAGTCATATGCCAAGTCCTCAAAAAGTGATTCTACAAATACTGGTTCTACTCACAATGATCATTAGGATCAAGAGGATAAAGCCATCATTCGACTTATGATCGGTGGTATTGAGTCTCATATCAGGTCTTCATCCCTATAAATGTCTACAACTAAGCAAATTTGGGAACATCTCAAACATATACATCCTGGAACTGAAAATGTTACTCGAATATATGAGATGTGTACAATACTTAAAGCTTGAGAAGGGCTCCTCCAGCCTCGTTCAATATTATGATAAGATTTTGGTTGTGTCAGAGGAATGTACATCAACCTCTCTCTCTCTCTCTCTCTCTCTCTCGATTTGAAGGTTATGGAAAAATAGTGGGAAGATATTGATGTTAATTTTGTTATTAGTCTTCTGCCAGAGTTTGAAGCAGTCCGAGCACAGATATTAGGTGGAAAAGAGCTGCCTAGACTTGCAGAGACATTCTCTCGTATTCAATGCTCTACTCTTTCAGATTGTACACTCAGCGGAGATCGTTCTTTATTACTCGGGGTAGATGTAGCAGTTGAAGTGGACGTGATTTTAGCTTTCAGGGTAGAGATGGCAAAACGCCCCGCCCCGCCCCGTACCCCACCCCGAATAGGGCAAAAAACCCCGCCCCGAACGGGGTGGCGGGGCGGGGAGAGGGTGCCCCGCCCCGCCGAGAATTAAAAAAAAAAAAAACCGAAAAAAAATTTTTTTTTTTTTTAAACGGGGCGGGATACCCGCCCCGACTAAGGCGGGGCGGGGCGCGGTTGGGATCCTAAGTCGCACCCCCGCCCCGTTGCCATCTCTATTTCAGGGTGGATAAAACACGAGGTAACGATCGTTCAGTGAATCGTGAACCTCAAAAATGTACTCTATGATTGTATAGGTTACTGCGTTGATTATTGTTGGGAACATGACAAACCAGTCAAGTTTCGTCTAATGAGGACCATCACCCAGCAAGTAGACCAGTGACTAACTCTAGTTCAACACTAGAGTCTGATTTCTTATTTGTACTATGGGACGTGTATGCTAAGTTCTTAGCTTAACAGGCCACTTCCACTTCTATGGTCATTCTCACTCACTCAAGTACTGCATCTTCTCACTATCTATTGTCTTCCTCTCACAATCCGTGGATTATCGATTTCAGAGAAACTGAACAAGTGACTATTTCGTTTGCTTTTCTTCTTGGTTACCATCAAGTTACTTTTTCCAAATTGGTCACTCTTGCTAACGGTTTTTGAACTAGTGTTGCAGGCTCAAACAATGCTCATCTTAGTCCTAATATTAATCCGTCGGCTAAACTGCATGTTCCTAACTTTCCCTTTAATTTATTGGCTAATAGCAAAATTACCACAACTCTTCAATGTTCGATAATCTTTTATCCTTGTGTGTTTTTCAATATCGCAAGATGAAGAGGATAATTGGTATAGGACATGAAGTTGGTAACTCATAATACATAGATCTTTCACCAGTCTCTCCACTCGAGCTCTCTAGTCTTCTATTTCACCTATGCAGTAGCATTTTCTTCTTGGTCACCCTTTTTTTCCACTTTAAAATGTCAAGTTGTGAGTTTTTGTAATATGTCCTCCCTTGAATATGAAGCTTGTCAGCTTAGCAATTCTTTTCTACAACGCTACTTTATGAACAATTGTCGCTTTCGACGAGTTCACACCCTATTTCACTGATCATAATACATCTCCCGAATCTACTTGGGATCCCGTTAGCTTACTCGTTCCATATCTACCGGTTGGTATTTTACCAAAGCTAGACTCATCTCTGTCTAATGCACCAACGCTTGTGACCCCATTTGTCACCTTACCATCTACAGATCCTATATCAATCATCTGTTCTCATCTGAGTCATTGCCCATTGCTCTCCGTAAAGGTAAATGTACTTGCATAACTAAACATACTATCAGCCACTATGTCACTTTTGATTTGTCGTCACCTTCATTTTCTTGTTTTATTACATACCAACTTCTAGTGTTTTGTATCTAAAACAGTGACAAAAACTTTATCTGATCCTGAGTGATGAAAGGCTATAGAATTGGAAATGAGAGCCTTGCACGAGAATAGACTTAGGAACTCATTCCTTCACCGCCTAGAATACATCATGTTGGTAACAAATAGGCCTATGTTCTGAAGTTCAATTCTAATGAGATTGTTGATTAATTGAAAGCTAGAACAATTGCTAAAGATTACATAGACCTATGGTATTGATTATGATAAGACATTCTATCCAGTTGTTAAGATCTCTTCTATTTGCATTTTGATTTATATTGTTGCTAACCTTGGTTGGCCAGTGTTTCAATTGGATATTGAAAATGCCTTACTGCACAATGACTTGCACGAAGAGGTTTATATGGAGCAACCGCCTGAATTTGATGCTCAGGGGGAATACCAAAACTATATTTGTAAGTTGAAATAGGTATTACATGTGTTGAAGCAATTACCAAGGGCATGGTTTAGGAATTTTTGTGAAGTTGTTCTCGAATTTGGTCTTCAGAGGTATTAGACAAATCATTCAGTATTTCATCTACAAACTGGTGCAGGTTATGTTATCTTTTTAGATTATCTAGATGATATTGTAATCATTGGTGATGATGCAGATGAGATTGGTCAGTTGAAACAATTTCTACAAAAACATTTCTAAACCAAAGATTTAGACAAGTTTCAAAATTTCTTGGATATTGAAATCACTAGGTCTCAAGCAGGTATCAACTTATCTCAAACAAAATATGTACTTGACCTGATTAGACATATTTTCTAGGAACTCGTTTAGTTGATATTCCTATGGATCCTAATGTAAATCTTTTGAAGGATGAATGAGAACCGTTTGGAGAATCAAGAAAATAATTGAATTATCTTACCATCACACGACCAGATATTTCCTATGCGGTTGGCGTCTTTAGTTAGTTCTTGGATGCTCCTCGAGTTTCTCATTGGGAAGCTATGATACGTATTATTTAGTATTTGAAAAAGGCTCCAAGTCTTGGATAATTGTATACACCAGATGGTCATATCAGAGTAGAAGGATTTATAGATGCAGGTTGGGCAGGATTTCCTTCAGATAGACTATTGGTTTCTATATTTTTCTCGGTGGTAATTTTGTCTCTTGAAAAAGTAAGAAACAAAATGTAGTAGCAAGGTCAAGTGTAGAAACACAATATAGGGCGATGGCTAATACTACTAGTGAGTTGACATGGTTGCAGCACTTTCTTCAAAAAATTAGTCTCTCACTTCTACCCTCATTTTGATGTTCCTTGATAATCAGACTACTCTACATATTACATCAAATCCAGTCTTTCATAAGAAAACTAAGCATATTGAAGTTAATTGTAATTTTGTTCGGGACAAAATAGTGAGTGGTGATATATGTACACCATTTGTGAAAGTAGGAGACCAGCTTGCTGATGTGTTTACGAAGCCGTTGAATGGTAATTGGTTGAAGTATTCTTGTTCCAAGCTGGGCTTATATGATATATATGCTCTAGCTTAAGGGAGTGTTAAGGAAGTAAATCAATCAGTCACGTAATTTAGGCAGAGTAATTTTAGCTTATTGTGTTTCCATAATCGTACTAAGTTCCATACATGTATTCTTGCCTTTTTCTATATAATGAAAGTAATGGAGAGGAAGACGATTATCTTCTTCTTTTCAGTGTTTATACCAAACCGTTTCAACACATACAATTTATTTCTCAGCACATCTAACTTTAACTCCAGAATAAGTCCAGAAAGTCCACTTGGAAGAAATTTTTTCAGTGGGAACAATTTTAATATATTTCGAGCAAAAAGTTTTTATTGGATGTTGGAAGTTCCGATGCAACTCAAAGAATGAAACATTCTTACACAGTCAAGTACGCTTTCTATTGAGATGTAACTTTTTGCCATAGGCATATAGCAAGTACAGATTGCAAAATCTTACCACCACAGCAGTTCCTGTTTCAACAAATCTGGGAATGCAAATGAGTCTTACAACCTGCCCCTCTGACCCTACAGTTTAGTGCTACCATTTATATTTATCTGCAGTAAGTTAAAATGCAAGCAATAAACCAGATGATAAGTAGAAGCTTTTAAAATGTACCCTTGACTGAGCGACTCTGATATTTCTCCTGATTACCGACAAAGTAGACATGAGGACAGGTTTCAATGAAAAATGGATCCCTATCAGTGAAGGGATAACACCCTGCAAAAAAAAGAGGATAGGTACTGACTCCGGCAAACAGAAGAAGTTCATGCACATTCATGAGTCGAATACATAATCAATCAAATCCCACAACATTTTCAGTGATCTAAAAGATGCTGTATTATTTTACTGATTTTTTATTAAACTGTCTCGGTAACTTGTGTAGCCTCCTTTTGGATACAAATTTATAAATGGTTTAAAATTCAATCAAAGCTAAACATTGATTTCCGCCACACATTCATAACTACTAATTATAATCCACATATTTGTGGGACCCACTCTATTCCTCTATAGAAACCATTTATAAATTTGCCAAACAGACGCTTAGTAATTGATGGACTTTGATTAGCCATTCACTAGAAGAAAAGTTCTAAAAGCCATTTAGTAGCTTACTTTACTCGATTTTTGACATTCTTTCATATACTAGCAAAAGGGTGGGAAAGAATAACCAAAAGTAAGTCAAAACAAAAATGTAAATGCAGCAGAAAATCATATTTAACCTAGAGTATTCGGGGCTGTTGGTGCTAGATGCCTCCATCTCAATGTCCTTTCCATGAATTCAAGTCTATCATTTGCATCAGAATATTTCTCAAGATCATCTATGTTCTGGCCTGACGTTCCAAGAAAGCTGAACAAACACGAGTATAGTGTTGTTTATTAAATTCTAGCGAACGCTAAGCTCAAATGAAATATTTTACCTCACATTGTCCAGTTCAAAGGAATGAGGGTTACTACAGGATCTGAAAGTGTTAAAAGCTGATGATCCAGGAAAAAGACATCTATGCAAAGCCTTAAAAAGAAAGAGAGGGGAAAAACAAAACAAAACAAACACTAAAAGTTAACAACAGATCAGATAAATGTACAAGTCATATCTTCCAGGATTTCATTTGTGTAATAGAAACCTGTTGTGGTAAGGAGAAATTTGCAGGGTCATCGGGTCCTGGCATGATGTCCAAAGGTATGCCAGCGGCAATCTGCACTTTATTTTAGATATCAACATCATAATTCATATTGGAATCTAAGTGGAAGCATACTCGTGGTATTACCTGGGTCAAAAGGATATCAAGCTCTCTTATTGGTTCAGATAATCTTGACTGATCCTTGGAATTCAAATTCTATAACAATCAGTAAAGTTGTCACAAAGGAAGACTAATAAGTGACAAGTGTAATGGAAGATTCCAATAAGATAACAGACTACCTATCTTCAAGAAACCAAACATTCATTAGGCTGTAGTTACTGAAAGCCCACGAGATAGTTAATAAATGTTGGCACTTCAAGTAAAAAGACCCAAAACTCAGTCATTACACTGATCATCAGTGGTACTGGATGTTTTGCAAAAGCCCAAAACTAATGCAGAGATGAGTTATTAGTCTGCATGCGGATTAGACATAAGAAACCGAAAACAAAGGGCATCATACTTCAAAGTTCAAATGAAGAAACTAATATAATGTCTACTGGATGTTTTGCAATAAGCAACATAATATCTGCAATGGTTTCATAAATAATTATATAGCATGCTATCTTTCAATCCCATAACCAAAAATAAAAATGAAACAAGCATCATGAGAGTTAAAATGGAATAACCCAAGGGAGTTTTTTTTTTTTTTTCAAAGTATCGTCACAAGAAAGTTCCACCAATGTCTAAGAAAAAATTGGTCTTTGCATGGTAAAACTGTAAGTAAAGTGAATCTGAGGATGGTATGCTTGCCCAACCAAATTGAATAATTGCTTGCCCCAAAAAAAAATTTGAATAAGTGCTCATGGGTTGGATCCCCAATTTCAAATAAATAAATTATTACAATTGGAAGTACAAAATCGTCCTTGACGAAAAAAGGTTAACAAATTAGCAGAAAGTACGTTGTACAAAGAACCATAGAGAGATCAAAGTCGTTACCTGACCATTAAGAAGTGTACGGGGATATTCAACAGAATTACCAGCAATAACAACTTGCACTATTTGAGCTGCAAAACTTTGTTCCTGAGCATAGCCACATTCATACAGTTATGCTAGATAAATTGGAGTCATTAATTGAGTAATAGTATCAAATAGGGAAAATTGAGCAAATAGAAGTATCTAAACCTTTTCGTCTCCTAGATGTCCAGTTATATGATCGATAAAAAGCTGAAATTGGAGGGGATTAGAGGAGCTGCCCCCAACACTTAATCCCGACACAAAAACAACATATTTGTCTTCACCTGTTTATATTCAACATGAAAGTTTTGACATAGCTTGAAGGACTAGAAAGTAAATTTAAGCAACTTTGGAGAAATCAAGATAAGAGGATTGAACGGACTCTTTTTCAAATTCGATAAATGATTCGATAAATGTTGGTTGATAGTATCATAGGGCAAACCAGACAAAATAATTTCATGTATCTGATTCAAAATCCAAGTACTCATTTTTTTTGGAAAAAAGGACATCCATGAAATTATATTTTTCTTCTTATAGAATAAAACAAGGTGGATGTTAATCCTAACTCTTCTAAAGGATTTCTTGGAAAAGGTTGTCATCTCTGAATATAGAGGTTAACTTTGTAATTAGTCAATTATGGATAAAGACCTAAACTAGCACTCAACAGCACACACCACTACATTGTGATGATGACAATCCAAGATACTTGTCACCCAGTTTTCAAAGAATCATGTTGCCTACTAACTACAAGTTTAATCTTTTATCAACCCAACCCCTAAACATCTTCTTTGCTATCATATATAGCCCCTTTTGATTTAGCTAAAAACCAGATTTTTAGTAAATTTTGATAAAAGTTGATGAAATGTGTCGGTCATAGTGTGGTAGAAAATGAGTTTGAAAAAAAAAAATGAGGGCCAAACAAAGGCATAATGTCATCAACTGTTGCTCCTGTCGAGAAATAAATCGTTCATTACTAAAGATCTTGACTAGCACTTCCATACATTAATAGATGTTTCCATAGATAATCATGATTCCATCATATAATCCACTGGCAGTGCATTAAAAATTCAAACAGTGAAAAGCCGGAGCTGCATAAAACAAGCAAAACCACTTAGTTACATAAAATCTTTATACGGAAATAGTCAGGAAGACAGCTTCTACCAGATACAAGTGGGCGCTCTATCTGGTGTGGGAAACCAGCCTCTAGGATGTCTTCAACCATAAAATCACCTGCACCGGTTTCTTTTCCATGCAATGCAACCACATTCCCTGATAAAAACATCATTTAAGGAAAAACAATAAATAAAAAGGTTTATTTGGATCTCAACTTATATTCCTCCAAAAAAGTGCGTAGGAAGTAAATTACAGCATGTAGCCACTTTCATAGCTAGGAGAAAATTCTTTTGGAAGTTATCAAATTGGATCAAAGATAAGGGACAATTCAAGTTGGTGCAAATTAAGACCACATAAATAATTGTTTAGATATGTAAATAATTTTGGCTGAATGCC
>CAIGRP010013356.1:1740-18123 GCA_903798385.1 Fraxinus cuspidata
AAAAAAAAAAAAAAAAAAAATTGGGTACTTCAATTGCAATTATTACTTTAAAATTTTATCAATTTTTAACTTTTTAACAGCAAATCTAACGGATGTTGACGGAAGTGGGGTTTTTCACACAAAATGTTTTAAATATGGAGGTTTTCCGCGACTTTCAATAGATAGGGATATATCACAAACGAAAACGTTTTTAAGAGACTTTGTGCTATTAATCCTTTTGAATTTAAAATATAAAGCTATTAATCCTTTTATTTTGCATTATCGAATGATATGACTTTTCACTTTTTCAAAAGAAAAGTTACATGCGGTGTAATTTAACTTTTTTCAATAAATTATCTTTGACAAAGCTTACAACGTGCTTATGAGAACTTGTTAAACTAATATTAACCACTGATTTTATTGTAATTTATCATGATAGATGTGAATTGAAGGTCACTAGTACAAAGTTACATGATGTGATACTTATTCATCATAAGGTCACACATTATGTAATTTGATTATTTATCGTTTTTCTTTTCTCGATCATCAAGTCTGATTGACTTCATTCTTTTTCTTGTCTCTTGCTTCTCGCTACATACATTCGTTTAATGAAGACTCTCGATCGGCCCCGAGTTTCCCCACATTCCCACCATTATAGATTTTTTTCCTATCTAAAAAAACTGTCTTCCCTTGGCTCCGGCGGTGCAAAAACGCAACAGTATTTATCATGGCTCTACGAAGACAACCATAACAATTTACATGTATAAATGTTCATAAAACTGGAAGTATGCTACTTGTAGAATACATATATTGATCTTTTCAGAGTACGCAATAAGACATGGATTGCATAGATGTGCTAGCTTATGCATCAGAGATCATAGCATTGATCACTATTTTGATTCATTTAGAAAATGTCACAAAATTATACCAGCATTGTACTGTATCATTGAGTTCTCCTACTTTCTGCTGAACAAGCTTTTCAACATGCCTCTTTCCAAACGCTCGAGTAGTTTCTTGGCACCCAGGATCTCCATTTCTGTCAGCTTCTTGAGATAGCCGATGGCACCGTATGAAATCATCAGCTTTTTACATTTTTTGCTCGAGGAGAGCAACATAAGACAGGAAACAGCATATTTTTTTGCCGTGTTTTGAGGACTTGGATCGAGCAATGCTACCAAATTCGGCACACTTTTGTCATCTTTTTTAACTTCTCGACAATTCTGGGAATCGGACATCAGGCTATAAATTGCTTGTGCAGCAGCCTCCCTCATGTTATTCAATTTAGCCTCCAACATCTTAATGAGAAGAGGAATGCATCCAGATTCACCAACTAATCTTTTCATTTCAGCCGAGCTGCAGATTTGACAGATTGCTGATGCCGCAGCCTGCTGCGTACCAAGCGAGCCTGATTTAAGCACGCGAACCAACCTTGGGAGAAGACCTAGTGTAACCAAAACGTCCATTGAGATTGAGCCAACCAAATTTTTCAATGCCCCGACTGCAGATTCTTGAGGCAACGGACCATCCAAATATGCCAGCAGGCTTCTTAGGCCACCTTCAGAAATAACAGACATCCGAAGATCCTTGTTACTTAAAGTGAGATATTGCAAGCATTCGGCTGCATACTCCTTCGATCCCAGCAGAGTTCCAGATTCAAGAAGATCAATAGTTACCTTTACAATTCCTTCATCCGCAAGTGCTTGACGAACCTCGGGCACAGCAGATATATTCTTTAAGGTACAAGCAGCAGCTGCTTGTGAAACAGAATCGCCGGTTCGACAGATGTTGATCAGAGGCCCGACCCCACCATGCATGACTATTGAACGAGCTGTTTCAGCTGACGTGGACAAGCTCTGGAGAGAAATCGTGGCCTTCTCTTTACCCAAGGCACTACCAGATTCCACAAGTCTTATAAGTGGTGGAAGAACACCTTCAGAAACAAGCCAATTCTCACAGCTTCCAGATTCTACAAGCGAACAGATTACAGTAACTGTTTTTTCTCTTATTCGAGGAGAAGTAGCTGTGAGCAATTGTACTAAAGCCGCAACATTACTTCTTCCCAAAATAGCCAATATATGCTTGTCGTCCTCTTTAATGACTTCTAAGAGTTTATCAAGAGCTTTTTGTTTAGCCTCTAAATGTCCAATCTGAAGACGGGCAAGCAACTCTCTTATATTGCTATGAATTCCCGCCTCCGGTTCGGGTGAAGTTCTTGCTACTGCTGATGGCAAAGTTACCTCACCGAGCACTCCAGTTTTGGTCAAGAGCCCACAATCACGCAAATTCAAATCGAGTTTCCCCAACAAAGCATCTAGATCACTTTGCATTTGAAGCTTCCCCTCATATTTCTCCTTCACACACAACCCGGCTAGACGAATTGCATCATTCAATGTCTTTGAGACAGCTTGCAATTGCTCCTTACAAAGCACGTTCTTTGAGAAGCAAGGGTGGCTAGCCAGATCTGACAACTGTGAAGGCATTTGTTCCAATTTTAAAATTATCATCTTCCACTTCCCACGGAACCCTTTAGCCTCCTTTGCCTTCTCCAAAGCACTTGGAACAAGCCTCTGTGCACAAGAAAGCCATTCTTCAGTCGACAGGGCATCAATAGCAGCATCACGTCCACCGTCTTCAACCATGATTTCAGTATAAGGAAGGATCAAAGATCCAGCAAAAACTGCAATATAGGGAAACCAAAACTTTATACAATAAACTGGATGAGAACAACAATAAAATATCGAGATACCCCTGTATATATTTATATTTAACCCCCCATATTTTTTTTAACCCCACCCTGGATCCACACCCGAGTGTATGGATGATGGGATCACGATACCTATTGATTGCAATGATTTCAATTCAAGAACTATTCATGTAATAATTAACTTTCACAGACAGAATAGATTAGCATACATAAAATGCTTAATCCGACAACAGAGAAGTGGACGTAAGAGGAATAACAAACCTTCCAAGTGGTGGACCGGCAAAGGAAAATTTTAAAATACCTATCAGATTTTGTAATCGCAAAATATTAACGCCGTGGACCAGTTACAATCATCAAACGCTAACATACAGGCATTAAAGAACTACAATAAATAAATATAGCCGAGGGGACAAGATAAGGGTATCTGAGAATCTTGTATGATCACAAAATGCTGGTTGACTGAAAACAAGAGCCTACAGATAATTACTAAGTTGCTAATGAAGCCCCCCATGAGTCGACCGAAAGCTTTATATCATGAGATCATAAAAACGCAGAGTTCATATTTCATTGCTGCCTAAGCAAACATATTAAAAAGTTAAAAATGAAGCTGTAAATGACAGGTGATGAAAGTGAAAGAAGGAACTTTCCAACAGCTATTAATACTGTCCAGTAAAAGCAAGTGTCAACTATTTGTAATATGGCCAGAATGCCCTTCTTACATCAAGAAATCAAATAGTCATATGCAAATGTTATATGTTATAAGGTACATAAGGTAATGTGTCAAATTTAAGGGGTAGAATCATCAAACAAGAAAAAACCAGATAACTTACTATCCAACCTGTGAATTGCACATTTCTTGAAGTTAATTCCTTCATTTTTATTAAAAGTAACGCCATACGACGTGACATTAAATGATAATATCAATAAGGTGGGTCCCATATCCACACATTTAATTGGTTTTAACATTTTCACTTCACATCACTGGGGATGATCCTAGTGTGTACATATAGCATTACTCTTTTTTTAATTAGGATCGATGATGTGGTGAGGCTAAATTCATAGTTCCGAATTAGACACTGAAATTTCATTTTTGTTTCAATTTAGGCATTCCGACTAGTTCTATCTGCAAAATCAACATGGTGAAAATCGGTTTAGTAGCCATCTCGTTGGTGTCAAATGCTTTCTCAAACAAATAAACCAAAGAAAAACGAAACAACAATTATGCCGCTCTGTCAAATCAGCAAATAGAGGTAGACAGTATGTAGTGTAACAAAAATACAAGTTTAGTCACTGTTTGAAAAAAAAAATAAAAGAAGTGCTGAGTGCCTGATAATCTCTTTAACTCTCTCAGAAGATCAACACTTACATTACCTATTGGGATCACGAAAAAATTCAATATTCGATCCCAAACTTATAGAGACGGTTGTTTATTCCATGTAGCCCACAAATCTTTTTTTTTTTTGAAAAAAAAAAAGCCCCAATTTGATCATCATCCATTCATCCTTATGGATACACATAAGGGGAAAAAAGACTTTGCTTTGAAGAGAAGATGGGCGTCTTCATCTCCAGCTGTACACAAATGGAGTGTATTCAAATTTCTGATGTGGGACCAAAACCCCACAAAGAATATTCCAAATTTAAAACACCCAAAAAATCAAAAGAAGGAAAAATATACCTCAAGTCTTTCTGGTTGTCTTTTACCTATCATTCAAAGCACTCAGAAACTGAACTTTATCAGCCAGCAATACACACCACTACTGCTTCTGCGACCAAAAATCACAATCACAATCACAAACAACCATTCTCTTGATGATAAATTAGACTTCAATTGAAATTCAATCATAAAAATGTCTGATATGGAAAAATGAAAATTCTTATTTTTTAATCAATAATCAGCCTTAAAGACTCAGAAACAAGAAGGTAAAACCATGTTTTCTCCAATAAAGCAACCTAATATAGGCTTCAAGTTCAAATAAATTCTTCACTATAATATCTTTGAAGAGATACCAAGAAATTCTACTAAAAAGTGTTACTTTAAAGATTTGAACTTCTAAAAATCTTTGCTATAAAAGGTTGCACTTAAAAGACTTGAACTTTGAAAAATCTTGCTGTGAACTGGAAGCCATAATTTGACCTTGAGGAACTGTAACCCCCCAAGTAACAAAGGTAACAACGAAAGGTGTTTCCTTCCCTAATGAAATTACAAGATTAAAAAAAAAAAAATCTTTTAGGAATGATGAACAGAGAAGAATCTGGAGTGGACCAGTGATTTTCAATTTCAAAATAGCTCACCATTCGAGAGTGTTCGAGCTTTAACACAACCAGAGAATGGCTAGAAAGAGAGAATACTCGGTTACATTCAAAAATCAAAACGCTTCTCCTTTTGTCTCTGAAGGAAGAAAATGTGTGTCAGAGCTGTCTCACTAATCAATATACTCTTGACTCTCTCTCTCTCTCTCTCTCTCTCTCTCTAGAGTATTATACTGGCATAAAATGTACGTATATGTATGTATATACGTTTACATTCAAAAATCAAAACTCGTCTCTCTCTATCTGAAAATTCCAGAGCTGTGTCACTGCGCACTTCTCTCTCTCTCTCTCTCTCTCTCGTGTAACTGTTTTGAGATTTTCACATTGTGGTTTAAACGTCGTGTAAGTTAAGGAATCTGACGGCAGAGATTACGGGATAGAACAAAGATCTGACCGTTGGGATTGGTGGAATTTGAAACTGGGTTAAATTATTATATATTTTACGTCACCAATGAGAAGAGCTGACATGGCAGAAGTACGCTGCAGCTGCTTCAGTTGTCACTTTGCACGTGGATTAATGGACGAGCTCTTGCAAAACCGGACACGCGGTTGAACCGGGTCGAGCTAAATTAATATTATTTATTTAATTTGTAGAAATATATTGATACCTTTTGATACCCATTTTTTCAAAATATATTTTTCTTTCTTTTTTTAACTACACATTCTTCAATAAAATAATATTACATGCAAAGCCAAAAAATTTTCTTACTTTTTAAACACATTATCCATCAATTTACTATTCGAAAATGCATTCTATACAAAAAGATAAGGCTCAAACATGCTCTGAGTAATTAGTATATATGGTAGGTCTAAAATTTCCTCTTTATGTAAAGGTCATTTAGGACAAATCTTTCGTGTTAAAAGAGCGAAAGGAAGACACCGATTGTAATCTTGTGCTCTCTTGTAGTGAGATTTCAATAAAGGTACGGAACTCTCACGTTAAGAATGATTTACATTGCAAATTTATAAGTAATTTATTATTTCAGTTAAAATTGAATATTAATTTCAACCAAATATTTATACTTATTAGTCATTATTATTCATATATTTTATGGGATCCACCATCATTCATCTTTATAAATCATTTATAATTTTTTCAAATGTATGTTTTACTCGCTTTTGATTCTTTTATTTTGGTTATATTGCTTTCGATAGTGCAAGATTAGACCTTCAATCCAAAACACGATGTCTCGTATAGAAAATGTGTGGTCTTTGAAGGGTTAGACCATCGGGACTTGAGAAGTAGTTTTACAAAATATTTAAATTCGGCTTAACTTGTCTTTTGTGGCAATGACAATTCAATATACAACTTTTAATCTAGACACGTTCAAACAAAAATCAAGTCATCGTATCAAAATAGTCTAACCAAACAAAGATCATAGGCCAACTCTCCCATTGACTCTAGGTTTATCTCCCAATACATATAAACATTGCTTCAAAGAATTCAAAAAACTATCATGTTTTTAAATTTGAAAAGATGCCATGATTGTTATGAATTGATGAAACCCAATATCATTAATCATAGTATGTTGGGACAAAATTACAGTATGACAAAATTATGTTGGTTTCTTTTAAATAAAATGAAGTCAACTTATGTACATGAGTAGGGTAGAAAAAAATACGATACAATTAATCTTGACAAATTCTTATAATTTTTCATCATTATAAAATAAGAAGCTTCATCATTATAGCACGTAAGGCTCCAACTTGTCATAGAAAGTATTCATGGAATACTTTTGAGTACACTCAACTATCAGATTTTTTTAAAAGGTGATATGATAACTTCCAAGAAAATAAATAAGTGGAAAAAGTAATTTAATAATAGTATTTGATAATACAAAACATTAGTGGTTATATAATAGTAGACTCTAAAATTGTCTATCTTCGACATAATATTCATAGTTAGCGCATTTATCATAATTAACAGTTCCAGTGATGGTGTGGACACTCCTATGTACCAAATTTTATGTACATATAGCGAGTCCCTTTTTTTCCTTCCTCAAATCCAGACCTATAATAAGCAGGAAAATAAAATTATAAGTTTGCTAAATTAATAACACAAGCCACCTTAAATGGGTTAATTAAAAAAAATTGTAAAATACTAATGTAGTATAAATGAGTGGTTCATAAATAAATATTAGTTGTGGATCTTAAGAGATATGTGATTAAAAACAATTTTGACTTTGACTATTAAATTATATTCCAAACATATGTGAAACGTGTGTTTATTAGCAGTTGTTAACGATCGAAAGATTAATGTGATTAGTTCATTTTTAAAGGTTAGTTTACACAAATAGGAAAAAAAAATAGGGATTTGAAGTGAAAAATATTGATTCTTGTTCAATAATATTATAAAATTGCAATATAAATTCACTCCCAAAGGAAATTACGTTGTATCTATTTTTATTTTTTCCGACATATATGTAACCTTTTTATGAAATGTGTAGTTTATCAGTTTATGCAACTTTTTTCCAGTGAAATTTGAAAATTCCTGCATTTAATAAGTTACAACGATTGTAATTTACATTTTACGTTAAATTTGTTATAGTATATGTAATTTACTGAAATTGTAACTTACACTATTTGTTAAATCTTTTTACGCGACATTAATCTTTATTACAGTATATAATGTTTTCAAAACTAAAAACTGCACAAAAACCACTACCTTCTTTGCCTCCGTCCATAGCTATTCACCACCTGCAGTGTCGAAACAACCCACAACACCACCGCATGACCAGAAACCACATCCAACACAGTATATATAAGAACGTAGAACTCGAATTTCCAATCTAAAATAGAGATAAAAACCAAATGAAAACTCACATCTTCATTTCCCATAAATCATGAAAAAGTAACAGTTACTCAAAAACTTTTCCCAAAATAATAACTAAAATGCACCTACTAAATATGAACTCGATGCCAAGTTCAACTTACTATCGTCAATTTCGTCCCAGATACAACATAACCAGAGGAATACATATACCAGGTTCCTTGACTTTTATACGATTTTCCACATTTCGATTTTTTTTTCTCCCTGGGGAGTAATGTGAAAGTACATATTCGAATAAGGTCAAACACAAGATGAATGAGCCTGTTTTTGGCTGCGAATAATCTAGCTCCCCTCGCTCAGAGATAATTGCAAGGCGTGTTCTGCTTCTTTTAGGAACATACGAGTTAACTGCTTCTGCCCTCGTCGATATACTATGCTCGACCACCTGTTCCAACTCATCAAAGGATGCTGACGAGAGCAGTTGGTGCCATATCTGCATCAATTAAAATGATACGGGTAATTCCACAAGACAATTTTCATATTTGAAGTTCACAAGAACTGGTAGAAGAAGCAATAGTGATTTTCATATTTGAAGTTGACAAGAACCGGTATAAGAAGCAATAGTGCAAAACAGAATCAAAGTCATGGCAAAATAATTAGCATTGTTCAGACAGTATATATATCTTCAACTGGCTAAGTGTCCTCTACTTTATCATTTACCAGAACAACATGAGAAAAAGGTTCTGAAAATTCCTGTTTACGTGAAATTTGCATCTTTAATAGATTTTTGTCTATTGCTGCTGTTGAGAGGAAGTTCAGACTGAGTACGATAAACGTGTCTCAAGGAAACTACAGCATAATTGGTTTAAGAGTTAAATTTTAGTGAAATTTCATGTTGTTTACCGAAACTTCATTATGCTTCAAATTGGACACTGAACTTTGTTATTGATTTGGTCCCTTGTCCATTTCCTTTAGTTTGACTAACCGAAAACCTGACTTTGTAGTCCAGTAACAGTAGACTGCCAAGTCAGCTTTGATGAGTAACAAATGTTCAAATCAGTGACCAAATTTTAACTAAGTTTAAGTTCAATGACCAAAGAACAAAATAAAGTATGTAACAAATATGAAATTTTGCTTAGAGTCCATTGAACACCGGTGCTTTTGACCCACTAGTTTAATATCATAAGCATCTATTTCAAAGCCATCGTGACGACCCCTATACACTCGACCAAATACATTTGTTACAGTGTTTGCTCAATTACCCAGGTTAGCAGATAGAGATATAAGATACTGATAAAGTAATGAGCTACAAGGCCTTCATGAAGCCTGGAAGTAATATGTAACAATTTGAAAACATGCATCAGTATTTACGGTACCTTCTGCAATCTTCAACGTTTTCCATGCATCGGGCCTTCTCAAGCAGACCGGCATCACTCTCCTCTGTCCCTGAACCCTCTTCGAGTTCCATCATCCTTTTGCATGCATAAAATAGTAAAAGACGACAATGTTTAGATTATTCAAATCAAAGGTATGCATCATATTTCTCATAAACAATGACTCCATGTTTGGTACGCTATAACAGATAGGACATGATAAGATTTTAAGAACTCTTTCTTCCTTAATATTGTCAAGTGTTCTCCGGTCCTCTTCACACCAAGCATTCCTTGATGATTTATATATTGTATAAAGAAGACTAAGGGCGTTAGGGAAATTATCAAAATGGCGGCATAGGGTCTATTTTCTAATCCTTTTAATATCCACAGTTTACATTATCATTCTGTGTTAGTTTTGATGTGATAACGTTTACCGAGTTGTTTGAAAATTACTTCATATTGATAAGATCAACAAGTAGCTGCAAAGCACCGGAGTCCCCGCAAACCTCCCATATAGCGGATCGAACTTCAGTCTCAGATGGTTGCCTCTCTCCTCCAGATCCAACAAGCTTTAAGAAAGAAAGAAATTTTATAAGAAGTTGATCGAATTTATCTGATTGAGATAATCAACGATGAGTATCACGACATGTGATTTGGAAAACATGAGAACTAAAATAATTTTTCTTGACCACCAAACAACCAATTTAATGGAATTCCAACTTTCTAATATCATTTAAAAATGAATAACAAAAAAAGGAGTATCTGAACTTATGTTTTTTTATCCATATGGTAAAAGCTATAACATCGAGCCCCTGTTTGGTGAACATTTTTGGAAAAAGAATGCATTTTTACTGTTGATGTGATGGGGAATATGTGGTTGAAAAAGAAGGAAAAGTTATTAATGTGATGAAAAATATTATTTTATTGAAAAATGTGTGGTTGAAAATGAGTAAAAGAATAAAAATGAGAAAAATAATATGGCTCAAATAAAAGAATGCATTTTTACTGTTGATGTGATGGGGAATATGTGGTTGAAAAAGAAGGAAAAGTTATTGATGTGATGGAAAATATTATTTTATTGAAGAATGTGTGGTTGAAAATAAGTAAAAGAATAAGAATGAAAAAAAAAATGTGGCTCAAACAGGCCCGATTCAAACTTTCTTTGCAAACAAGCATGTGTGTATGTGATCCACATTCAACTGACTAAAAACTAAGACAAAAAGTTAGTTAAAAACATAATTCTGTTCTTCTTCTCAAGTAAAAGCACAACCCAATACAAGATTAGGTAATTAATTAGCAAAATCATCAAAACAAAAGAAATCAGCTGAAGATACAGTTATAATTTGCTGATGAGAAAGCTCACCTCCTCAAGTAATGAAGAAACCTTATAAATATCGCTTTCCTTCATAGCTATCGTTCTCAAGGCAGTTAAGAAGTCATCAGGGAAAACAAGTTTACTAACGTAGGAAGGCATCTTGCGTAAACCACTCCAGCTGTAACTGGAAACCGTATCCTTTGTGGCCTCCATAATAGTTTCTCCTGGTGCAGTACTTTGAGAGAAAAAACCGTGTTTCAACAAACTTCTTGGTAAGATACACCTCAATTCGGCTTTCTGCAAAGACCAAAACCATTACTCACCAATGATTAAATTGCAAAGGTGCCCATATTACGCAAACAAAAGGCACACACACACGTACTACATACGAGCACCGAAGAACTTGCCGTATGAATTGTACGATGTGGCACAGTAGTTGATGACCTGTGCTTCAAGAAGCTGCAGTTTGGGCTCTGAAAAAGGAACTTCTCGAATAGCATCTACTGGATAATGAACCTGTAATGCCATTTATGAACAACATGCAAGTTAACTTTATAATTTGACATTCAAACAAAAGCTATTGCCTTGTGAACAAAATCTAACAATAGGAAAAGGGTCTCTGAGAAACTTTCAAAAGGATCGTTATCAGGAAAATTTCAATCCGCAAAATCACCATGAGAAAGTCATCTGGGTTATCATTTACGACAAATCCGTAAAGGTATAGCAGTTCCTGCACAAAATTCAAATGATCGTTAAATGTCGAGAAAGCAGATTAGGACCTTCTGGTTGGCTGAATTACTAACCAATCAAATGACCTGACTGAGATCGGCCAACAAGATACTATTCATCTATGATGCAATGATACGGACACGTGTAAGACACAACACGCCGACACACGATTTTCGAAGAAGTACCGACACTGACACGACGCCAGCCAACATGTTGGTTTATTGGAGAGATATAATAAGCAACATGTGATAATGTGTCGCAATTATGTGATCTAGAGTACACCAGATAAAAAAAAATGAAAATACCTCATTTCCCTTGTCACCATAGCTGATTGATATCTCTTGCTCGCTTTGGGAAAGATTTTGCCCAGCTAAAGAAGAAAAATATCATGGGTCATAGAAACCAAATATATTGGTACTCTATCAAAACGATTATATTTAAGGCTCATTTTTCATGATTTTATGATTACTTGAATAAATTATCCAAACAGATAAAAAAAATTACCATTTTAAACGTATTTTAATAGGTCGCAACTTAGAGAACAATCAGTTTCCTGGTGATAATGAGCAATTTTGTAAATTTTGAATTCTAAAAAACAATTTAATCATTTTTTTATTAACTCATGTAAAGAAGTTCCAAAAAAACGATATTGGTTATCAGGTAACTGAAAATCACTTTAACCTTTGAATAACAGAGAACTGTAAATGACACAAGGAAGGAATCCTACCTGAAAGAAGGTACATTGAGAAAGGAATTCCAGTTATTGATCCTATACCATCAACTTCCCAAGTTGCTGCAGGCTTTGTATCTAAACAACGAAATTGCAGAAGAAGAACAGTAGAATTTGAATACATAAATTTCAAATTGGATAGCATGGATGAAACCATGACTAAAAGGTATCCCACAGTAAAAGGGAATCAATATCATCGATTGACAATATTGAAACATTAGAGCCTTCAAGATTATTTCCACGAAGAGCTTCAATTTCTCAACATGAGAAACTCCAAAAGCTAAAACAAAAGGGACAGTATAAAGTATAGATGTTAACTGAAGATGGTCTACAGTTTTCCAGCAATCACAAATTTCAGTAACTGTTGATGGTGAAGGATCACAAATATACCAAGAAACTGCTGGACAATCAAAGTAAGAGTTCACAAATTTCAGGAAAAGAGCAAGGAATGAGTTACATTGTTTCTAATGATTCCAGAAGCAGCATAAGCAAAGGACTTAAAGGAGTGAAAAGGTCCAGAAAGCAACAGTAATATAATGCATTCCTTAAAAATCAATTTAACTGATAGCTCATGTGTACAGAAGTTGTAGTAAATCAGAAAACTAGTTCCTTAATGTGTCCATGAACAATATTATATAGGAAGAAGTAAAAGGTGTGTTTGGCAAACCGTATTGAATCATGGGATAGGATTAGGGAGTGTAGGACTGGAGGAGGGGGGGGAATGGAGTGGGGTAGATTAGAGTGCATTATCATAATACGGTGTTTGGTTCTATAGTGTATTACAAAATGTATGTATATTTTAAAATAAAAATTTATAAGAACGTGAATAATCTAATTTTGTCTATTATATATAAAGTAAATATCAAACTATTTAAAAATCTTTATGCTATGTGTGGTGCTATACCGTGTTAGAATAATTTATTGTACTTTACTACTTTGTAGAGTCCAAACTTTCAAAACCTGAATTTTTATTAATTAATTTTCTTTTTATATATTGTTGAACAATTTCATCTAAGAGCTTAACTTGTTAGAAAAGGACACATATATTATCATTTAAATCTTGTTTCAACATCCTCTCACAATGTAGACAAGGCTCATTTTCTCCATCAATGCCCAAAACGCCCAAAATTTTATTAAATGGGTGATAGCATAACTTGAATATGAGACTTTTGCCCAAGACCACGACCTCATAGAAAGGACCACGTATATTATTTAAATCATGTATACATACTACCTAACATGCGTGTGTGTTTGAGATAATCAAGAAATAAATGTACTTAACATGAGTCATTAGCGTACCAATAGGGGGTGGGGTGGGTAGGACATTTGCACCAGATAGTTGGGGGTGAGGGTGAGGGTGAGGGTGAGGGTGTGCGTGGGCGTGGGCGTGGGGAGGAGGAAGGGGTTGAGGACATTTGCACTGATCAATTGAAGGAAGGAGCATTTACGAGGAAATGAGAAGCGAGGTAGAAGGATTTCAGCATGATTCCATGTTTATTAAGCCTGATCTGCCCTAAACTCACATTTCGAAATGGTCCGTTTCGTGTAATCCAAAAGTATAAGACCTGGATTAATTTAATCTGGGTTTTATTTGCACCAAATACACCAGATAAGATTAAAATAATCCTTATGCACTCTAAGCCAATGCGTCAAACATACCCAAAAGAAAAAGGGGTTTCAAAAATAAATAACATTTCCAAGTAGCTAAATTTCAGTAAGCAAATGCAGTCAGATTACCGTGGTTGCAAAAGTCTATGCCTGGCACTAGACCCTCAACCCATATCGTCTCTCCTTGTAGTGAAGTGGATACAACTCCAGAAACTTGGCTTTCAGGCTCGTTTATCTGTACAGCTGATTTCAGCAAAATTAGAGCAGCAAGGTTAACCCAAAAAAAAAAAAACTACGAACTCTCAGCAATTTGCACCTGAGAAATTGAGATGAAAGTAAAGGGAAGATGTATTGGGTAAGAATGGAAATCACTCACCTTCTCCACTTTCTCTGTAAACAAACTTCTCACTGGAAATGTCATTGGCGGGTGTATCAGGACCTCTGCTGTTTATGCTGTCGTGCTCTTCTGGAATATTTGGGAACAGACACGCACGAGGAAAAGGAATATTCAGTGCCCGAGTCCAGAAAATAGAATTTGCCCTAGATGCACAAAATCAGCAACCTATCTCAGTTTTGCAATTTTCCTGATAGTCTTTGGAAATAGATGCACATTAACGATACGAACAAGCAACTAGTCTGAGAAAGATGCATACCATAGGAAGTCTTCAAATGTCACTTCTCTGCGAAAACCAAATCAGTAGACGGAAAATGAATGTAACAAAATCAGAAATCTAACTAGTTCCAGTACACAAAAATATGAAAAGTATGTTACTGAACAATTCAACAAGGAATCAGAAATCAGATATCGGAATTTCATACAAAGTAAAAAATTAGACTTAGCCCAGCAAGAACCATACATGGACGATTGCATACAAATATCCACCTCGTGCTGTGTTTGGTTCAGTGGATAAAGATTAGGATAAAGTAGGTAATCTCCTTACAGAATCTTATACAGCATTAACCAATTATGCAGAAATGGAGCAAACTTGTGTGTGCAATGCCTTTCAGGAAATTATTTTATAGTTATAACACACCTTTCTGGATTTCCATCAAGAGCCAAAAGCTTGTTTGCTAATTTCTTCACTTTGTCATCGAACAGAGACTGCAAGCTTTTCTTCTGTAACATAGAACTGTCTTCAATCGCATGTGCTCGATGATGAATACGAGATAGCAAGTATGCAGAATTCAAGTCTTTTTCGTTCTTTTTTGGGGATGTAATGGATTAAAATCTATGCAAGTACAATGCAGCACTACTAAAGACTGCTCAATATACTAAAAAATGTGATCTTGACGGCTAACTGAATCCAGAACTAGATCATTGAAGAAACCTATACGCAAATAGAAATTCAAAATTTAAAGCAATCCAAATAAAATATGTCATCCATATCAGATACCGTACCTGTAGTTCGGTTGCCCTATACAGTGTTGTTCCCTTCAGCTCTAAAATCTCATCATCAGAGAACCAAAGAGGATTCCCAAACGTAGTTGGAAGTAAATCAAGATACCTGGATACATGGTCCTAACGGTTAACAATTTATACAAAAAATTCCTTCCAAAAAAGGTAATAAATCTATGTTTTACATACGGCTTCCAAGAAGAGTTCTTCCGCAGACGTTCTACAGTTAGAAATAACATTATCAAGAATCTGTCATCTACTTCCCCTTCCTCAAGCATTGCCTTACATTCAGGTCCCAATAAAGGATCTTGTAGTACCCTTGTAGGAGTTATCGCCAAATGAAGTGGGACCACCAGTAGAATCCCTGGATTTATTTGCAACCCACAAATAATCGAACTTCTTAATCGTTTTTGATAAACCGCAAAAGAAAATATTAGACCAATTTTGCTAACCAGAAAAATAATGATAGTTTAATTAATGGTTTGAATATGTAATCTTTATTCGAACAAAATGATGGGGCAAAGCAAACTGATCTTTATCACCCTAAGTATATCAAGGGTGTGGTACTGTTCTATCTCAAAATGCATTCAATTTCAATTGGTATAAGTTCGACAAAACTGGCCAGTAGTTCCAATCCAGAAAAACCTGCTTAAAAAATTACTTCCCTTCACGTATAATGAGCTTTTCCAACTTGTTATATTATGAAAACTTAAGTTGAGTAGTGCCTCCTCCCTTTTAATCGTCGCATTCATCCAAGGGACATAGGGATAAATGTATTGCTGATGGATTACTCCTTCGGTCAAATTAAAATAGAAAAACAAAATTGTAAAAACCACAAAAAGATTGAAACTTTGAAGTTATAAATTACTTCAGTTTAATGGGATTCAGTTATTTAATACCTGTTCCTCCACAGAGTTCTTCTCAATCAAACAGAGTATATAAACATTCACAAAAGTCAGTAACAATTTCAAAGAATAAAAATAAAAACACAATTGTTCACCATTAGGGGCGTCATGAGACGAGAAGATTCCAAATCCTTTACTGGAATCGCAGTATTTGATCTTGCAACCCCGTAGTTCCACTTCATTCACCTGAATTCAAATGCCTTTGTCAATTTTTTCACATTAGAAAAATTGTTAATAAGAAAAAGAGTGAATTATTAAAATGAAAATTGACTTTCTAAATTTTTGCTGAAGTACCTGTAGCCACTGCAGAAAATTTTCAAGCTTGGCTTCTTCTAAGGCCGCCATTTATGAGGTGTTGTGGAGCTCCCACTCCCTCTCACACATTATACAGAGATTCGAAGTACGCTGTCGCATGCCGACTTTCTTGTTGGGCCCTTCATGCCTAATCTGCAAAGCCCACATTCAGTGGGTTCATCAGAATTGGGCCCTGAGAGATTTTGAGACGGAAACCGCACATAGCAACTGCACATAAGAATTACATTTCAAAAATAATAAATTTGTCAA
>CAIGRP010013366.1:0-15286 GCA_903798385.1 Fraxinus cuspidata
TTGTTGTGGATTTGAGTTGAAAGTGGTGATGGCGGTGCATTGGAGGTAATTCTGGTGGATTACGATACTGGTCTGCAGTGTTTATAAATTTATTTGTAGAGACCGTCTGTAACCAAGTATGTATTTACTATGACTGATTGTGACCAATTTTGTGTTTGATCGATTGTTAATTGTGACTTGATCACATGCAATCACACTAAAGACAAGTTTGGTGACATTTAGTCACACTAAAGATAAATTTGGTCACAGTTACTCACATATATATAGGTTAATGAGTTGGTTACATACAATCACAAATTAGACGGCCAGAATAAAGACAAATTTGATTAATTAGTTACATATAACACATTTCTACTCACAAACAATAAATCTGACCACATAAAACACAGTTAATCACAAATCGATCACTTACAATACACTACTACTGTCACCACACAGTACCTAAAATGTTGTTACCACCACCACACAGATCAACTCCAATGCACTTTCATCACCTGCAATGCACCATCAATACCACCACCTACAAAGCTATTTTGTGTTTACTAATTTATATAAAGAGAGAATGTTTTTTTAGAGAGAAAAAACATTTTAAATTTCTGGAAATTTCTAGAATAAGGCGGAGTGGGTGATTCTTTGGGTGGAGTATAATTTCCAGAAAATGTTTAAAAACTTTGGAGATTTTCTACATGTGGGGTCGAGTGTGGTATGATGGGGTGGTTCCGTGATGTGGGATGTAATGTCCAGAAAAGGTTTTCAATTTCTGAAAATTTTCTACATGTGGGTTGGTGGGGTGGGAATATAATGTATGTCAATTGTATATATGTCTAAACTATATTATAGAGAGAGAGAGAAATATAATGAATAATAAATAACAGTTGTGTATTATATATTATAGACATTATTGATTGGAATTAACACATGAATTTTGAAGTAATTTGACAAGATTATTAGTATTGAAATGTGATTATTATAGGGTAGTAATTGTGTACTTTTCCCTTAATTTGTTTATTATAATCACCGATTTGAGCCCAATTTGAGCCATAACCCTTTAGTTTTTCAGTTCACGAAACAAATGGGTGAGCTAATTCACCTCAGCAATGGCATGATATTAGACCTCAGTTGAGAAGCAAGTTATGGTATATTGATTCTTAGAGCTCCAGCTAATCGAATAGGAGCCAATAAATAGAACATAGGCGGATATAGAGTAACATGTATCAACATCATCACCCTAGTCGACAGCGACAAAAGCATGAAGGGCAATGGGGAATAAGCTTAAATGAAGACACCATAATGAGAAGTGCCATTGAGATATCGAACAACTTGTTTAATAGCAAGCCAACTAGTAGAGGTCAGCTTAATCATGATTTGAGCTAATTTGCTAATGACATGGCTAACATTTAGCATTTAAGAGAAAGATATTGAAGTGACTAAAGCACTTGATGATACTCAATTGGATTATGTCTAGAGAAACCATCATCAAGCTTGAATGCTTATGACTTACACAATATGATACTGACTTACTTTTTTTCTTTCATATTAGTTCACTGAAGAAAATCAAGAACATACTTCCGTTGAGATAGGAACAAACCATTGGAGGATCGACTCATTTCAATGCCTAAGTAGTTGAGCTTTCCGAAATCTTTGAGAGAGAACTAATTTGAAAGCTAACAAGTGAAAAAGAGTCAAAGCATGATTGTTGGTAATTATAATATCATCCACATACACAACCAAGAACATGATGTGAATTCCTGAAGTGTAGTTTAAGAGAATGGTTTCACTCTTAGTCTTGATAAATCCAAAGGCAAGAAGAAAAGAATGGAGTACATTGTACCATGCCCAAGAAGCTGGACGAAGATCATAGATTTATTTGTGTAATTTACAAACATGAGAAGGCTACCAAGAGTCAACAAGATCTTGAGGTTGTTCCATAAAAACTCAATCAGATAGAGTGCTTTGCAAGAAAGAATGGGGTAGATAAGCATGTAATGTAAAGATCTATAGATGTGTTAGACAAAGAGAAATATCTACTTATATGTGTTGGAGAATGTCAACAAGGAGACATCTTGTTAAGGAGAGAATGGAAAAGGAGAGGGATGGAGAATTTTGGGAAGTATAGTGATAGAGAAAAAGATGACATAGACAATGGCATCTTGGTGGGAGCTGTGACTTGGTCCAAATTTTTACCTATAAAAATAGAGATACTTTGAAAAATTTTGTAAAGATATATATACATGAGGATATGATTTGGTTTTATAGGGAATTTTTTGCACAAAGAAACCAATGTGTCTGGATACAAAGAGATAATTTGAGTGAGGATTAAAACAAAGAAAGAAATGATAAGGATGGGAAAACAAAGACATGGTCAGGAGCGAGTTTGAGTTTATGAGTGTTATATATGCGAAGTCAAGTGTAACGCAGATAACCAAAAACTTAAAGAAAAGTCTTTTTGGGTTTATGGTCAAATAATTTGTGATAAGGTGTATTGTACTTGAGAAAAAGTTTAGGCATCCGATTAATGAGATAAATGGCACTTTGGAAAGCATGGAACCAAAAATGAAGGAGGATGGAAGCATTGTGGTGAAGTGTAAGGCTACTTTATACAATATGGCAATGTTTGCATTCGACGGAGCTATGGACCTCGAAAAGTGGCTCCAACACATGGCCAACAGAATAAATCTTCACGTAGGTTCCTCCCTGCACACGATAGCACACTATTAATCACTCGTGGCCTTTTTCGATGAGGATGGAAGCGGCCGCGAACACTCTGACGGTCAAGTCAGCATTTCAGTCAACTGGAAAGTAGTACCGACGGTGAAGTGGTCGTTGGGACGTGGTTGAGAATGTGTATAAATATAGTGAAATGCTCTTTTAGAAATAAAAGACTAGAAAGATGCCAAGATTGGAATGGGCACCCGCCCTTATTATAGTGCGGGGTATTTATACTAGAGAAAGGACATGTGGCTTCGGATCCATAGGCATCAATATGTCAATCTATAGGTTGGAAGGCACTAAATTATTTCAAACATAGCATCATTAGTTGACTGTTTGTATCCTACCACACATCTCATCAATCAGTCTAAGGACTTGACTTTAGATAGATCTCCTCATAAAAGATCTTGGTAAGCCATGGGAGGTGAATGTGGGATGTAGCAGAGTACGAGCCTTTGCATCCGTCGTGTATGGTGAACGAGTTCAGCTCTTCTACGATGGAGCAGTAGCGTTTCAGTTCGGGTATCAAATTTAGCTCATCCAATACAAATTCAGTTCATCTGGTGCAAATTCAATTCCTCATGCGCAAATTCAGTTCGTCGACATGTGGCAGCGCAGAATGAAGTGATGCAGTACGTGGCGGATGACTTGGATGGATTGGGTGGAGGACCCCTGAAGGCCCATAACAACAGTCCTTCATGTCTGTGTATTAATATTTATATAATGCATGAACTTTGTATATATAATGCATGGACTTTATAGAAGCGGCTATACCGTTTTACTTTATGGGGTGTATGCATTAGTTGTAGAATAGACGAAAAGGTACGCATGAGCAAAGTCTTGACAGAAGGACGAAGTGATGAGTGTTTGCAACTTTGGGGAAAGTTGTTGCAAAGTGAAGTCCTAGCTAAAAGATGAAGTCCATGTGTTGGCAACTTTGGGGAAAGTTGTTGCAAAGCAAAGTCCTAGATGAAGGATGAAGTGATGGATGTTGGCAACTTTGGAGAAAGTTGTTGCAAAGTAAAGTCCTAGCTGAAGGACAAAGTGATGGGAATTAGAAACTTTAGGGAAAGTAGTTGCAAAGTGAAGTTCTAGTTGAAGGACGAAGTAATAGGTGTTAGAAACTTTGGGAAAAGTTGTTGTAAAGTGAAGTCCTAGCTGAAGGACGAAGCGTCAGCTAATGAGATAACCTTGGGTTGTGTGCTAATGATTTGACAATTCTCATGTCTTCCCAATGCAGTTTTTGCTGGCGTCACTTGCTTCCAACACACAGCCCCCAGGCCATAAATGGTAATCATGGTGATGGCGGGGAGAGCTCAAGGCAACGTGTTAGGGCTGGCACTTGAATTACATAGCTTCATCTGAACTACTGCTTATGTGACTTTTGGTTTTAACGGTTAATCGTGGGTTTGAACTGTTGAGATGTAATCGGCAATGATCTAATGGCTGGGGTGAACTTGGGGCACCAATATAAGGCCAAAACTCTCCTCTTTATAACTTTATTTCACGATATTTCTCTGAAATTCCTTGCACTCTAGTTTCTTTATTTTTTTGGCGAGCAAGATCCTAAAACTCCGGTGACTCCTTTGAAAATATTTGCATCTCTTTTTCTTTCAAACCATAATCTTTAGGTAAACCTTTCCCTCTTTGCTCCATTTTTACTTAATAGTTGTACAAAATGGCTGCTGAGAGGTCTGGGAACATATCCATGAGTGAGAGGCAAAGTGTTGAGAGTTCGGTTCTCAGAAACCCCATAGTCATTAGTTGAGATGAGATAGGTAGAGCGATTAGATCGGAATAAAACATTTGGAAATTACCAGCCCCACCCTTAGACACTTCTATCACATGGGGGCCTATATTTACTTATCTACCATCACTTCGGATAAATTAGCTAAGTGTAGGAGAGTCTTTAGGATTCCTAACAGCGTCAACCTCATAATACCTGACCCAAGTGAGATAGCGTGTTATCTGAGGCCAGGGTGTGTGGCCGTGAGTGAGAACCTCCTAAAGGCTATCCTTAGACTTCATTTCCATTCTTTCTTTAGGCTAGTTCTTCGTTCATATGGGCTAGCTCCGACCCAACTCAACCCAAATTCTTGGGCACAGATGGTTAGGTCGCAGATGTTTTGGTGTCAGGCCTCCTAGGCGTGGGTATGCCCTTTAGCGTCTTTCACTCTATTAATTTCCCTAAGAGTATGACCCGAGGAGAAAAGAGTAAAGGGTGGTATTACTTGACCCCATGGAGATCCCACTCCCCATTCGTAGTTGAGATGCCCTTTTAGGTGAAGCAATGTCGAAAGTCTTGGTTTTGGGTCTCCGGGAGATGGGATACCATGGAGAATGACCTAATGGCACCCCTTACCTTCCCCACCACTTACTCCACAACCAGTAAATCATCTTACCTAGCTGATTTTACTTGGAATGATTTCTTATAGTTTAATATTTTTGTTGTTTGCAGCCTCTCTTCCGAGGTGCGAGATCTTTGAGGAGGACTGGGACATCAACCGCCACATATGCCAGCGGTTCTTCAAGGACCGGAGTTTTGGAGAACTGATCGATAAGAACACCAGCTTCACACTACACGAACTGATGGCGACCCAAGGTGAGCTTTATTTTTAGTTTGGTTAGGAGCATATTTGAATATACTGCCCGAATAAACTTGAGCGTTTTCTTTCCTTGCAGATAATATCTTGAAGAAAAGGCCTCTGAGGCCTAACTTTGCCACTATTCGTCGAAGCATGGCCGATGGGATAACTCTTAAAACTAGTTCAGCTACTTACAAGAAGCAGGCTGAGAGGCTGAACACTCTATGCAAAAGCTAATAGCCTTCTAAAAAGGATGAAGTGGAGGTAGGTGCTTCCCTCGTCAAGAGGAAAAAATCCAGCCCAACGAGGGCTTCATATTCGTCGACCACAATAGCCAGGCCTCGTGCTCTTCCCATTCCAATCAGGATGACTGTTGCAATCCCTTCTGAAGTTCCAAAAGTTGATGTGCCCATTATTACTATCCCAGCTGAAGAGCCAGCTCGGAAGAGGCTGAAAACAATCTGCCAACACTCTACCTCGCGGCAAAGCAACTGACTTTCTGGGGAGCAAAGAGGATGACCTCCCCGAGGTAATATTGAAAATACTGCCTCTATAGACCATTTCTGCAGCCCAAGTTCATAACAAGTATTGGACTGAGGACTGGCAAGATCGCCTCCTGTGGGTGGAGGACCTCATAGCCGCCAACAATGCCTATGTGGTAAGGGCTTTAAGTATTGGCACGGCGGCGAACGATTCAGTCTAGGACCTCGATAAGAAAAATGAGAAGTTGGAATAAAGTATCGAGGCCTCGGATAGGTTGGAGGAAGAGCTGAGGAGGGCAAAAAAAAAGGCAGAAGAGGCTGAGGTAAAGAGGATTGAGGCCGAGGTGAAGCTTGACTCTACTGAGATACAAGTAAATTAGTTGAAAAATGAACTCCACGGGTCGATTTTCTAAGTGGCTGCACTTACGAAGTGAATTGACCAATCCAATTAACACCAGAGGATTGCATTGGAGGCCTTGGAGGGGGCCAACAAGGAAAAATTCAAACTCAAGATACTTACCGAGGCTTAAAAGGAGGAGATTGAATCTCTTAAGGCTGAAGTGAAGATAGTAGACTTCAAATGGACTCCAGGTGTAAACACGTCACCTAATCATAATCACTTAATCAAATGGGTGAAGCAAATAAACTCCAAGTGTAAACACTCCGCCTAAGCATTGAACTGCACCTATCTTTAACGAAGTAGACATCCATGGTTGAGGTGGCCCCTTGGGAGCGCATGCTCCTCGGTAAGGAGTAAGGATATATGAGAGCACTATCGATCCGTTTCAACAGAGGTGGTACCCGTACCTTCCCTGATGAAGTGGACATCCTTGGTTGAGGTGGCCCTTTGGAGGCGCATGTACTTCGGCAAGGAGTAAGACTGTGTGAGAACACTGCTGATCCGCTTCACTAGAGGTAGCATCTACACCTCCTCTAATGAAGTGGACATCATTGGTTGAGGTGGTCCCTTGGGAGCACATGCACCTCAGCAAGGAATAAAAATGTGTTAAAATACTGTTGATCCGCTTCATTAGAGGTCACACCCGCACCTTCCCTGATGAAGCGGATCAGCAGTATTTTAACACATTCTTATATGTCAAGTCTTCGTGATATCCCTACTGATATTACTTCATCAAATGCTTTATTTTCTAGGGACGAGGCATTAAATTTCCTTCCAAATTTTTGATTTTGTATATGTCAGGTCGTACTTCTTCAGTGACACGATATGGGCCCTCCTAGTTCGGCCCCAGTGTTCCTATTCCAGGTTCTTTCGATGACAAGAACACTTTACAGAGTACTAGATCGCCGATGCAAAATGCTATTTTCTTTACCTTGCATTGTAATAGCGCATCATCTTACGATGGTAGGAGGTAAGTCTGTCTTGAGAATCATCTCTCTTTTCTTCAAGAAGTTCAAGCTCAAATCGTCTTAGTTCATCATTTGTTATTTCATTGAAGTGGATACGACGAGGTAAAGGCATTCCAACTTCTACTAGTCTCATGGCTTTAGCCCGTAAGTCATGGAGAATGGGGTCTCCCCAGTTGCAATCCTGTAGGTTGTTCGTATGGCCTAAAAATCTTGGAAAGTTCGTCAACCTATACGCCCTTTGAAGCATCCAACTTTCTTTTCAAGGTGAGTTCAATGGTCTTGTTGACCTCTTTGACATGGCCATTAGCTTGGGATGATGAGGCGTTGAGAAATGTTTTTTAATCCTAAGCTCATTGCACAAGTCCCTAATCTTATTGTTATCAAATTGCTTACCATTGTCTGAAACCACAGAGTGAGGTATACCGAATCTGCATAAAATGTTCTTCTAGAGACATTTGGAAGTGTTCACTTTGTGATTTTGGCCAACGGCTCTGCTTCGACCCATTTTGTAAAGTAATCAATTGCTACAATGACAAAGCAGGCATTCCCCTCCTGTTTGGCAATGGGTTTGTACATTATGTCAACTGAGCTCTACTGTCAACTTCAGCAGCCTCTCCGAGGCATCTGGTTTCTAAAGGACTTGCTTTAGTGAAAAAATTATTAGTACATAAATGCAGTGGGCCTGGAAGTATTGCCTCAACTTTCGAGATGCGGTGATTAAGGAAAGAACTAGCTTCTCCATGTCTGGGTAGCGCACTTCTATTGGTAACAAGGCTTTGCTTATGTAGTAAATGGGCAACGGTCCTCTTCCCTTATAAGAACCGAACTGATAGCATCATCAGATACGGCTAGATAGAGCGACAACAATTTGCCCACCTTTGGTTTAGAAATGATGGAAGCTCATCCAAGGTAAATTTTAGTGTCTAGAATGCCTCCTCACACTCTGGTGTCTATTGAAACTTTTTTCCCACCTTTGAGAGTCTTAAAGAAGGGGACGCACTTCTTACTGGCTTCGGATATGACGCGGTTGAGTGCGACGACCCTGCCAATGAACCTTTGCACCTCATTCGGCTTCTAAGGTGAACTATCTTAATTAAAGCCATATTATTCTCCGAATTCACTTCAATCCCTCTCTGTTTTATAATGTATCCTAGGAACTTATACGATGCCATACCAAATGTACACTTGAGAGGGTATAGCCTGATCTAGTATCTCCTCAAAATTTGGAAGGCCTCGTCCAAGTGTTTCACATGCTCCTCATCTCGAAGGCTCTTTACGAACATGTCATCAACGTAGACTTCTATCATTTTGAAGAGCTATCAGCGAACATCTTATTTACTAGCCTCTGATAGATGGCCCCGGCATTTTTTCAGTCCAAAGGGCATCACCTTGTAACAATATAATCCTCTGTTCGCGATGAAATAGGTGTTGTCCTCATCTTCTAGGTACATGGGAATCTAGTTATAACCCGAATAAGTATCCATGAAACTTAGCAACTCGTGTCCAGCGGTCAAATCTACCAATTGGTCTATTCGAGGAAGTGGAAAACTGTCATTTGGACAAGCCTGATTGAGATTGAAGAAGTCAATGCACACCCTTTACTTACCATTGTGTTTCTTTACCAGCACAGGATTGGATATCCACTTCGGATAGGTGGCCTCTCTGATGAAGCCATTGCTAATTAATTTCTCCACTTCTTCTCTCAATGCCTCACACCTTTCAACGTTAAAGGCTCTCCTCCTCTACCTGTGTAGGATTTGACTTGGATCAATTTACCTCTCCTCCTCTGCATGTGTGGGATTTGACTTGGATCAATTTACAAATGGTGGCAACTGACCTTTGGGTCTAACCCGATCATGTCTTCGTGTTTCCATGCAAAGACGTTTGAGTTCTTGCTGAGGAAGTCCTTCAGCTCTTCCTTCATTTCCCTTTCCAAATCATTTCCTACTTGTAGGACTTTAAAAACGTCTTGGGAATCTACTAGAAAGCTTTCTAGTTCATCCATTGGAGTTGTTTGTGATTCATATTCGATGATACGAGGATCCAGTTTGTCCAGGGCAACCTTTTTAGGTCGGCCCTTTACCAAAGCCTCTGTCATCTTGACATATTTTCCTTGTGCAAGGGGTTTCCCTTCTTTAGGGGCTTCGGACATCTCAGTGTCAAGGAGTGCCATGTTTACTTCTCGTGGCTCGGCCTTTCTCAAGGAGTTAAGGTAACGCTTCCTTGAGCCCATCCGATTACCTCGGACAGTGGCTATTCCTCATTTAGTGGAAAATTTCATGCATAGGTGATGGATGGAGATGATAACCCATAATTCCTTCAAGGCTGGCCTTCCTAGCACTCCATAGTATACAAACCGATGGTCAACTACTAAGAATTCCATGAAATGGTATGCTACTAGAAGCGGGGGCCCCATTTCAATAGATATGGTGATCCTTTCTCTTAAAATAATGCTATCTCCGAAGAGGAAAGTCATAGGAGTGAGTTTAAGGTCTACCGCCATCTTATCATAATTAGAACCAAATAGGATATTTACTGAACTCCAGTTATCTACTAGCAGGCGCTTTAATCCATTGCGAGCCGCCACGACTCTCACCACTAGTGCATCGCAGTGGGGATAGTGCACACAGACTGCATCTTCCTGAGTGAATACAATAGGTCTCATTTTTTGGAATTGACCTACTAAATAGCTGGCCATATGCAGGTCTTTGGCCTCCCATATGTAATTCCCTTTGCGCATTTCTGGGCTCACCTTCTACGTGTGGTCCCCCAATGATCATGTCGATTTTTCGGATGGGTTGGCGTTCATTTGTGGTGGTCAGGTCTCTCCTACCTAGGTCACTGTCCACTCCTGGGTCTCTCCATGTCTTTGTTCCTATCATACCAAGGCGAGTGTCACCTCGTCTCTCCCCTTCTTGGTGAGTTCTGCGTTGGAGTTTCATCCTGATGGCGGTTCTCCCTAGTGCTACGGGGGTTACTTCTTACAGACCTAGTGGCTTCCCGGCATTCACTCGTATCATGGTCGTGAAAATGGTAGAACATGCAATAGGGTCGTGGTTCCTCTTGAGGATTATTTCTTAGTCCTCCGCCTCTTCCTCAATTCCTAAAAGTAGAAGGTCTCCCATGATTTCTGGCCGCACCATTACCACTAGGTCTAATGTTTTCGTAAGCCAATGTTGGTACTACATTGAAAGTAGCTGTAGCCAAAGCCTGTCCCGAAGTGGGAGCCACCGTATGTTTGGCATGAGTCTATTGCTGGCTGATGATCTGCGAGGTGGGCCCCCGTCGATCTACCTCTGGGATGAAGGAAGTCCTTGTACTACCCATTTTTGATGATTAATCATCTCTTCATTGATAATTTCAACTTTCATCATTTCTACCAGTTCGTCGTAGGTTGAAGGGTTTTTACTTCGGACATCTCTCCAAAACAGCGTATTCATAATCAATCTTCCTTTTAGAGCTGAGAGGGCTTCTTTGTTAGTGACTTCCTCACAATAGGTTATTTCATCAGTAAAACAAATAAGGTAACTTTTGAGAGTCTTCCCAGCCGCTTGCCTTAAATCCTGGAGGTGCTGGATTGGCGTATCTCCTTCCTTCCTTGACAAGTATTGGTTCAAAAAAGGCTTTCTTGAAGTCGACCAACTCTTGATATTAATAGGTGCCAACCTACTATACCACACTTCAACTGAGCCGCTAATTGTTAAGTGAAAGGCCCTACATTTCAGAGCAGGCGAAGCGCCTCGAAGGCTCATTTGTGTTTTGTACTTGTTGAGATATTTCTCTGGGTCACCTTTTCCTTCAAGTCAAGAATTTTGGGAGGAACGAAGTTCTGTGACATGGGAAAGTTATGAAGCTCCTTAAAGAAGGAGATGTTGTCATCATCATCATCATCATGAAGCTCGTAAGATCGATATGGCTCGTCAGAGATGTTCCCATCTACAAAAGAGCAAGGTGGCTGCGGTAAAGTTCCACCTCGGTTTCCCTAATCCACTTGGTTCTGCCTTTCTCACCTATGCCTAGGTAGAGGGACCTGAACTTCTTGGCTTTATATACGTTTTTGTGGACGATCTGTTTGATGGGTGGACAGATCCCTACTTCTAGGCATTCGCTCGATCCGATCAAACACACTTGCGGACCTCTGAGGCCGCTCTTCATAGTCTAGGGAAAAGTTGTCTTCCCCAACCTGGGCATCATTAACTGGGGGACAGTGAAGTTGGAGGTGTCTATTCCCATTTTCCTTTCCACCTGAGCCTCTCTTTGTTGACTCGAATGAGTTCTCCGGCTCGACTCTACTTCAGCTTGTCAGTCGCGAACCGACTATGGAGGATTTTGATGGACTTGGAAACCACCTTGGTTTTGCACTTGTATGAGGAGTTCTTGCATGGCTGCGTTTTGGGCTGCGATGTTCCTCATGTTAGTGGCCATGCAAGTCATTTCGACAATTAGTCGTGCAGCAATTCTTATGTCCATGCGATATCGATGATGGGGCCACTGGTGTGCGATACTATTCCGGATGATCTCTTCTTCAGAGATCTTCCTTACCCTTCTCGAATTCACTTCTTCATTGCTAGAACTCATTGGTTTAGAGTTGCACGTTATCATTTCCTAAATAATGAAGACTTAGTTTACAACTTGTTCTTTCTTCAAGAAGAAATCCATTTTTCAAGGGGAAACATCAACCAAATATTCTGATAAACTTTTCCTTTCGTGGGGATACTCGTGGTTATAGTAACTTTTCCTCGAAAAGTAGCTCCGACACGTGGCCAACAGAATAAGTCTTCACGTATGCTCCTCCTTGCACATCAAACTGTTAGTCACTCGTAACCTGTTACAGTGGGGATGGAAAAGGTCGTAAGCACTTCAAAGGTCAAGTCAGCAATTCAATCAACCGGAAAGTGGTACCTAGCGGTGAGTGGTCACCGGGACATGGTTGAGAATGTATAAATATAGTGAAATGTTGTTTTAGAGTTAAAAGACTAGAAAAATGCCAAGATTGGAATGGGCACCCCCCCCCCCCTTATCATAGTGTGGTGGTATTTATACTAGAAAAAGGAAGAGGAAAACCATTAGATGGGGGGACACGTGGCTTCGGATCCCGGATGGGTCATCCTTTCATAGGTGTCAATCTGTCAATCCATAGGTTGGCAGGCATTAAATAATTTCTGACATAGCAACATGAGTTAACCATTTGTAGCCTGCCACACATCTCATCAATCAGCCTAAGGACTTGACTTTAGAAAGATCTCCTCATAACAGATCTTGGTAGGCTATAAAAGGTGAATGTAGGACGTAGCGGAGTGCGGGCCTTTGCATCCGTCATGTATGGAGGATGAGTTTGGCTCTTCTATAAGGGAGCAGTAGCGTTTCAGTTTAGGGCATCAAATTTAGTTCATCCAATTCAAATTTAGTTCGTCCTGTGCAAATTCAGTCCGTCCGACATGTTGCAGCGCATAATTAAGTGGCGCAATATATGGTGGTTGACCTGGATGGATTAGATGGAGGGCCCCTGAAGGCCCGTAATAGGAGCGAACATGTTCAAGTGTATAAGGTGGAATGATGAGATGTTGGATTCCAGTTAGGCTAAAAGGTGAGAAAGTGCTTGGTAATCCCCACCACTATGTGCATAAGTATGAAAGTAGTTTTCAATGAGATTGATAAATTTTTCAAAAACCTTAAACACTTCAGATTTCAACTTTAGAGGATATGACATGGTACACTTTGTGAAATAATCAATAAAAATGATATAATATCGAAAATTTCCATACGAGTCATTGGGATAGACCCCAAACAATTAAATAAATAACTTGAAGTAGTTTATTACCAGTAACATATGAATTTTCCATATGAGGTCACTAGGAGGGAAGACCCTAAACAACTGAATAAATAACTTTAAGTGGTCTATTACGAGTACTATCTACGTCCCATAAAGATAGGCTTGATTTCCTTTTTTATTTATCTCAAATTATAGGTCACTTCACGTCTTAAGAATATGATTAATGTCTTAATTTTCTAATATACACCTATTTAATGTGTATGTGATATAAATATGAGCTAATTATTCATGTAAAAGTATATTAAAAAAATTTTAAGTAAAATTTATAGTTACAACGTATATTAATTAAGTTTTCTTAATCTATGTGAAAATAGAAACAAGTCTATCTTTACGTGACGGTGGGAGTAATAGATGAATTCTAAAAGATAGTTTATAACTTTTGTTAGAAAGACAAGAATCACAAACTCTATTGGTAGAGGAATCTGAAGAAGAAATTTTATTGCTAGCTAGAATCTTCTTTTTGAATTAGAGAAGGATGACCAAGAAGTTGGTGGCATAGTTGAGAAAAGAGAAAGCAATTGAGGTGGAAGGAGTAAGGATGCACAGCTTCATAGGTGGGGCTAAGGATGACCACTCATACAAGTTGTACCTCATCAAGCTTTCACTAAGGATGCCCCCGTATTCAAATCTTTCACAAGAAAATAATTAAGGAAAATCAATTGAAGTATTATTTGGGAAATAGATATTAGGTTCTTTTTTTATTATAGGCGCATAGAAAACATTATATAATGTAAAAGAGACAACAAAGGAGTCAATTGAAGAATAACTAACATGAGAGATGGAGATACCCATTACCATTACCAACTACAACATCCGCATTTCCAACATAATCGGAGTGCATAGAGAGATTCTAGAGATCGGAAGTAATATGATGTATAGCACCTGAATCAAGGACCCAATTTTTCTTGGAATGACTTAACTCCCGTGTCAAGATTTGCTTGAGGCCAAGAAAAATAAGAGGAAGATTGTCTACGAGAACGACAAATCTTTGCAATATGTCCCGATTTATCACATGATTGCCTGACTATGTAAGGTTGGCCTTGGTTCCTCTAATAAAGATTTGGATTTCAAAATGGTGAGTATGATAAGAAATTCGAAAAACTCATACCTCGTCCATAAGAAGGCTTTTGCCAATTGGTTTGCTTATGGTCAGGCTGAGAGTTTTGTCCACCAGAATTGCTATACGAGCCATGAATGTTATTGTTGTAGCCACCACGATGGCCTCCTCGACCACCACTGCAATTTTTTATTTAGTTGTACAGTGACTTGTACTTCTTCTCCCTTTGCCTCATTAGTGCTGCAAATTAATTCTTCATCAAGCAATTTATCGTAGAGGTCTTCAAAGGTGATAGGTGTATCACCAGCACAAACTGATGCCATCAATTCTTTAATTCATCGACTAATCCATTCAAAGTATAGGATATGATTTGAGCATCATTCGCCCAATGAGTGCTAGATCAGGATTTTCACCCTACTAATAAATGTTGTCACTGTATTTCTTTCCTTCTTGTTGACATAAGAAATGACATAATGTAAATCATCTAAGTATTGGAAGGGTTAGCAAAACTCACTTCCAATTCGTCCTAGGCATCAAGAGAGGTGGTAAAGTGTTTATTCCTCGGCCTGATTGTGCTATTAACATTAGCCTGAATTCCATGGAGCACAAGATGATACTGACGAGTCCAGTTAAGATATCGAAGGTCGATTTGCTACGGGCAAGGATAAGTTCCATCAACAAAACCAAGGAGTCCAAAAACAAAGAGATAGATTGGTCAATTGGCATAGATTGGTCACTCTGGACATCCATGATGACAGTTTCTGTCATTCTTAGCAAGCTTGAATGGAATTTGAGAAGAGGCATTAAGAGATATCATGTTTCCATTAGCAGGAATATTATCTTGAGACAGTGTGTGTGCATGTGCTGAGATAATCATAGACTCTAAAACTGCTTCTGAAGCTGTCAGTGACAAGAGCCTGGGACACAGAGTGCTCTCATTTGCATAAAGATTTAATGAATATCGCATTGTATTTTTAACAGGGAGCCCACTATCTAGGTTATATGACTACATGAGGAGATAATTATAATAGAGTTACTGTCATGACCGGTCCCAAACTCCTTATTAAACTCAAGACGTGACGTGTGCCGATAATAAGTGCCAGCTAGACACTGGACCCATTACCAAGGCAACTGTAACTTAACTTTGACTGTAAGGCTTCCTTTGACTAAATTTTGACATAGTCTCCTTTATAAAAAAATGGAACTGTTCTCAATCTTGTAACCATTAAAATTTCCCAAACACCAATATACC
>CAIGRP010013371.1:0-12391 GCA_903798385.1 Fraxinus cuspidata
TTGTTGGGCTTGTATTAGCGGGTTTTCCCAAGCCCATCAAGCTAGGTTTTTACTATTTATTAGATTTTTCATTATTGATTGAGACAGTTAATGAATATGTTGAATTGATTAGTGGCTTGCGGCCGTATTCTCTCTCCCCGTCCCCCTCTTCTTCTCGCTTCTTCTTCTTGCTTCTTAATTCTTCCACGTTGTGCATCACCGAGCATCACAGCTTGAGGAGCATGCCTTCCGGGTAAAAAAGCTGTTAGTCACTTAGCTCAAGTTTCATATGAGTCACTCATTTAAAATCAGTTAGTTTATTTCAAGGACCAACATGAAAGATGGCAATCTAACGTGGCATCAACATGAAGGTATTCCACGTAGACATTCTACTAACGGAGTTTAATAGACGGACCAAACTGAAATAGAATGCAAACTTCAATAATCATTACGAAACAAAATAAAGTTTGGAAAAAAACTTCACTAAAATTTTGAGTGACTGATTTTTATGGATGTTTTTGTATTGTAATGTATCTGGAGTTTTATTACTGGAAATCAGAACTTGAGTCGTTTTGTGTTTGTTGTGACATTAACATTATAACAATTTTCAGGGGTTAAGGTTCCAATTTCTATTCTTGGAGCTGAGATTGACCAAAGGTCTCCACCAGAGCTCTTGAAAGAATATCTCCACCAGAGCTCTTGAAAGAATATGATGCCGTCTTAAACGCAAAGCCTGAGGTAAGAAATTCCATTCAGTCCAGCAGTTACAATTGACTGTAGATGTCAATTTGCCAAATCTCAGGTTTTCAAATTGTCTCATTCTGCATATAAAATTGTGTGCATCTACTCGATAATTTTAAAATAGTTGAGTATTCGAACAAGAGAAAGTTCATATTTTTCTCTTATGGTTTGCTGTAATGGGATTTATACTTTGTTACATGCTTCTATTAACAAAACTGATAGACTACTTAAGTTGATTAATCTGTGTGAGTGGGTTGAAATTTGTTGCATTGATTCTACAAAAGGGAAAGAGAAAACATACACAAGTAAGATGGGACGACTAGCTTCGCAAATTGTAAGGTTTCTCTAATTTCCATGGGTAGAAAACCTCAGAATATTCTGTAATTTGTTCGAGAAAAGGAGCCCGTATTTTTATCTATCTTGTCAAGGTTGAAGTAGAAAGGCCAAGGTGACACTTCATCTCACATTTTAACTATCATTTCTTAAAAAATATTTTGATATTGTAGAGGTGAGTGCCAATTATAAGTGCACGTTTGGTAAGTTTATTAAGTTCACTTAAAATTTAGTAAGTTATAGATATCCTTGTCAAAATGAGAACAAATAAGTTACTTGTTTTGAAAGTAATTACTACCTTGTCCTCAGAATAAGTGGACGTGAATGTGTGATTCGCTTCGGCTCGTGGAAAGCTTAATGTCCGATTTTCGTCTTGCACCAAATGCATCTGTTTTGGCTGAGATTATTACTTTACTAGCTCACGTCAAATGTAGAACTTGTAACTTCCATCTTTGCAAGGGGAATTAGGTTGCCCATGTGATGGCTTCTTATGATTTTGGTTTTGGAACTGTCTTTAGACTAATTGTGTTCTACTTTTCTTCTCATCGTTCGTGGCGAGCTAATTATATAAGTCCATTTGGTTTTGTTTTCCTAAAAGAGAATAATAAAAAATAAACTGATCTCATCTAGTTTAGAAACAAAAAATTACTTAAAATTGAAGTTATGTAACTTCTAAGCGTAAAGATGCTGTCTGTTCGTCAGTATAAAAATAACTCGAACAAAAAATTGCTTCATAAGAATCCATTTTAGTTAACAATGATATAGATAGAGACAGAGACAGAGAAAAAGACGGTTCGACATATTGTTGTCTAGGATTTTGCAAGCCAAACCTATGAATGTTAAATTGGGGTTGCTATGTTATTTTCCATCTTTTGCAATAACTATACCAATGAAGACAATAACAAATTTTGACGGTCTTTTCTCTGCAGGTTGATGCCTTTGTGAAAGTATTTCCCGGGGTTTCACATGGTTGGTCTGTAAGGTACAAGGATGACAACAAAGCTGCTGTAGAGATTGGTTTATTATCTGAAGCAAATTGTACTAAAAACTATGTTTACAATTTCATATGCTGATAGTTGAGGATATGTTTGCCTGAATATAGAGGATTGTTGTTATTTTGTGGATTATGCACTACCAACGCTATCAAATTAATATACAGATCCATTATGAGAAATTTTGTGAATATTTTACTTATTTTGTGGGTTATTTAGTTTTGTTCTTAATCTAGATAGTTTACTTAGCTCTTGATTTTAAATTAACTTTTTAGCTGAACCAAACACGGATTTATTGAGCCCATGTTTGACAATCATTAAAAACAAAATTATTATTTTCTCAAATTTATTTTCAATCACATGTTCTCGTAATATAAAATTTTACATGTAAATTTAAAACCTTTTCTACTTTCTAATTATGCATTCTCTAAAAGAATCACTATTTCAAAATTCATTTTAAAAACAAAAAACATTTTAATAGTTGTCAAACAGGGGCTAATATACAAATCCCCCCACTATGTTCCATGTATCTTCCACTGAGACAATACATTGCTGCCTTTGCCATGCGTTAAGGAATTTGGCTTGAAAGGTCTAATAAATGAGTGAGGCTAGTATAAATTATAATAATGAAACATACCTGTAGTCTTGATCATGAGAGTGTCATTCGTCTTAGAAGGAATCCTGTCTTCCACAACAAAATTAGACACATAATGTAAGGTTTTATTTTACTAAAGATATAGGCTCAAGAAAAGTGATCAAACCTTAGAAAGCGTCTACTAATCCAGCAAGTGTAGGAACTAAGTCCTACCTAATGTAATGTATTCCATGATATATCATCCGGAATCAAGCCTGCGAATCTACCTGAGCCCACTCATTTTAGGTTTACCCACGTTTCAAGCATATTCCTTCATAATCCATCCACTCCACGGGAATGCTCTAGCTTCAATTCGAACATATGATCTCTATCTCCGATATACGATATTTCCACCACTTTGCCTATTCATTCTTCTAAAAATATTTCAATATTCACAATAAGCATGAATGTTGATGTTATTAGGGTGATTAGATTTTAGTTTGACATGCTAAATAATAAGATTTAGGGTTCAAAATAGAAGGGTTTTTTTACCAATCTTGAAGTCTTGAGTGATCTTTTCGAGCATTGTAACATTTGATGCAACATTTGGGGTTAAAGCCATATTTGCTAGTGCTTAGAGCACGTTCTTTGTAGGGAAGCTCAAAAGTATATTAGGCCTAAATCTATTCTGTTTGCATTATGGAGAACTATAATAAAACTTGAACAAGATCCTAACAAACGCCAAAAATAAATATGGTGGGAAGATTTGATACTTACTAGTTTAAAAGTCGTTCTCATCTTCTAGTCTTCATAAGAAAAAACCTTCCTAATCACGGATCATTCTAACCCACTATCATTCATCTATAGTATGAGAAATCCTACATGATTTGATTTCTAGTGTATTCAAAATTTAGTTCACAACTCAGAGTTCATTTCAGTTCGTAAAATCTTCAAAATGAAGGAAATTCCAAGATTGAAAGAACATGAGAGGACCATTAAATTTAATATTGACAATGGGAACGATTGATTGATATTTGTTATAATCATTGTCATGAATAAGATACAACTTCAAATTATTCCTTCAATCCTTAATATCTTGCTGGTCGATTATATGCAAGTAGTATATATAGAATTTTATCTAAAATACGAATTGAACATTAATAAGTTATAGATTATTTTATCCACGATTAGTCAATTCCAAAGTAAATTACAAATACTTGATGAAGTTAAATGTTTACAATAAAAGTAGCTTTTTATGACATTCGTTTACGGTATACATATACTTCGATATGGATCGATAGCCATGAAAATGTCAAATATTATCTTTTACAACGTGCAATAAATGCATGCCGTAAAAAGGAAGTGAGAATTTATGGCGTCATGCATTCTGTTTTGTACCAACACCCGTAAAAGGAAATATGTATTTACGGCGTCATGCATTCCCTTCTTTCAGGGCACACATTGTTTGCCGTAAAAAAGGACGAGTACGTATGACATGACTTTATACGATATTCACATACAGTAATACACGCATGCAAAAACAAACTTTGATGTAGTATTAGAGTTCAAACATATAACTTCTCTCAACCTCCATCAACTCCCTATAACTTCGTTGAGCATATCTTGCATAAAAAAGAGAGAAATGATGGCTGAAAATACGTGAAATTCGTACAGAAATATACATCAAAATTGAAAAGACCCTAGAACAACAAAACTTACAAAACTTGGCTATTAAATTGTGAATAATAATCTTATTTCATCGTCATCAAGAATGGGATCATAGGAAGGCAATAAAATGTAGATTTTGAAATACGAAAAATTAAGGTGATTCAACCATTAAGGATATGAAAATTCTTGTTTTCAACTAAGGGTCCGTTTGATTGTAAGGGTAGAAAATATGTGGAAAGGAAACGAATTCCAGAGAAAGTAATTGTCTGGAACTTATTTTGCAGGAAATTGTTAATTAAGTGTGTTTGATTTATATAATTTTTCACCCGGGAAAATTTTGAAATTTTGGATCTTTTTGTTCACGTTTGACTTTATTTTACATGGAAATTGTCCATTAAAGTGATTTTTTTTTTTTTTTTTACAATTGGTTATGAAATTTGTTACCATCGCAAAAAAGAAAAAAAATTGCTCGAAAACTATTTTTTCACCATTTTTCATCAAAATTTAGTGTTCGTTTGTTTTCATTTTACATGGAAATTGTCCATTAAAGTGAAATTTATTTTTACAATTGGTNTTTTTTTTTTATTTTTTTTTACATGGAAATTGTCTATTAAAGTGATTTTTTTTTTTTTTTTTACAATTGGTTATGAAATTTGTTACCATCGCAAAAAAGAAAAAAAAAATTGCTCGAAAACTATTTTTTCACCATTTTTCATCAAAATTTAGTGTTCGTTTGTTTTCATTTTACATGGAAATTGTCCATTAAAGTGAAATTTATTTTTACAATTGGTTATGAAAGTTATTTCCATTGCCAAAAAAAAAAATTCGGCCAGAGGCTAAAATTCCATTTCCCAACAAAAAGTTGGGAAAAAGGAATTTTCAAGAAAGCAAGAAAACAGGCGCGTGGGGAGGGAGGGGTGGGGTTGGGAAAATATTTTCCATGCCAAATTTTGTCTATCAAACAAGACAATAGGGTGAAAATGGAATTTTTTTTCCATTTTTCATGAAAAATGTTGGCTATCAAATATAGCCTAAGTGTTCTCGAACCGTAGTTATGTTCAAACATGCTATAAATTCTTTCAGATTCTCCTAATTTTGAAGACAACGACTGAATCAAATGCATTTTATTTTAACACAATCAATATGTGCTTATTATGTGATTAGGATGTTGTTGATTTGGCATACATGAGAGAACCTGGGTGTTCGGCTATATGGTGCTGCTGGCAGTTTTAATGTTTTTGAATATTTCTAATTATTTATTTATTATATTTAGCAATATGGTTTGTTACGCCTCGTCACCGAGGTTCAAAGTCAAACGTACCACTTAGTAATCCACGTGAACAAAAAGTCAACAGAGACCTAGGTGGTCAAAATACAACGAAGTTGTGCGAATTGCCCGAGGTATTCCCTCACCCAGCGAAGCACTGCACCTGGAATAAGATGCTGCTTAAAGAAACGAAGAAGGAGCTAAAGCTCTCTACTCAAAAAGACCGTTTTCGAGGCTCTCAATTCATTCAAAACTCAAGTAGATATCGTCTCTTGCAAGATATTTGAATATTTTTTAGAAATGATTGATATAACACTTATACTAAAGGATGTTAGGGTGTCAACATATTGTGCAGGACGGCTGATCCTTTATCAATGTATTAATTGTATGAATAGACAATGAAGTGATGCCTCAACTTAGGAGATGATGCCACGTGGTTCTGTTCCAACGAATACCACGTCGGTCAATGCAGTATAAATATACCTTCTTTGTAACTTAGGAGGGGTTGGAAAAATTGGAGTTATAATTATTATCTTCTCGTGTCTTGAACTCTCAAATTGGGAATCAAGAAGAAATATGGCGCATATTTTTACAAACGATTGCGTTTCCATTTTACATCGGATACTTAGAAGAAAAATCGTATAAGTCGATGGTCTTATAATCTACAATATTCTTTTATTTTCTATCCTTCCACATATTCTAGCAAGATTTTTGGTTAGTAGTTTTGTTCTCGTTTGGTGATCATTGTTAGCGTGATCATCTTCGTTTCACCCGTCGGAGCTCGAACATCCTTGCCGTGAAGTACTCCCCGCATTCAAATCTGGCTCCTTTCTCACCGTTTCTACGGTATAAATGCGCCGGAATTGGTTCGACGTGGCGGCAAGAGTTAGGTCAGTATCCGTTGGCTCATTTTTCTTGGTCAACAAATTTCAATCATTGCATCTCATCAAAAGTTTACTATTTTCAATTCTTAAATTGACAGATCCTCTCTTATTTGGTATATTCATAATGTCTTTCAATTTTTTTCTATATATGCCAGATTAGTAAGTGAATTTCATTTTGTAAGTATAAATGCTTTAACCATTTTGCATTGTCAATTCATATTCTCATTCATTTCTCTTCATTAATTTGTCATAAAGTGGCAATAAAATTAATGCTGTCTTAAGCTTATATAATTCAACTCTATCTTCTGTCCATTCCTCACTGAACACCCTGAAGTCCAGAAGCACGCCTCTATACTTTCCTGCACAACTATAAACCCTTGTCGTGCTCGAAAAATAATCATCAATGGCTGAAATCATAGCAAATAAATCAGCCTATAGTGATAATGGCATTCCTCTAGAGATTGTGTTTAACATACTTTCTCGACTACCTGTTAAATCAGTGCTCCAATTCAAGTCAGTGAATAAGGCCTGGCATGCTTTGATTTCGAGTCCTGAATTTATCAAGGAGCATCTCAATCGAGCTAGTGACATAGACAACTTCATCTTCCACAGATTCATGTACATCAAAGTTCGTCCCTTTTCCCGACAAGACCTCTCCCAATCCTTCGATTTCAGCACTTTTAACAAAGTCCCTGCCAGACTTCCTCTCAACAGCCAGTTCGTGAATGCCGAGGTAGTGGCTTCTTGTAATGGACTTGTGCTTCTGTACATGAATCACGAGACACATCTCTTGTGGAACCCTTCAACTGGAAACTACAAAGGAATTTCAGGTCTGCACAGGAACAGACGCAACATACAATCTTATAATAGACTGTACGGGATTGCTCATGATGCATCCATTGATGAATATACAGTGATAAGTGCAGCTAGGGTATCGCATTCGCAGAATCAAGAGACCATAGTCTCAGTTTATAACTGCAGGACTAATTGTTGCAACTATATCACTGAGTTTCCTTACTGGATTTTCAGGAATCAACAGGGGGCTGTTGTGAATGGAGCTCCACACTGGTTAGTATCTCGGGGTCATGGTGATGGAGAAGGATGCGCAATTATATACTTCGATTTATCGAATGAAACATTCAAGGAAGTGGCAAAACCTGATTGGGCTGAAAATGGTTCTGAATTGGATTTGAGGGTTTTCAAAGGACTTCTATGTTTGGTTCAGTATAAACGAGGCTACGCGGACATTTGGGTTATGGAAGAATACGGTGAACAAGGATCTTGGAATAAGTTATACAACTATGTTCGTTCTTTGAGCGCGTTGGATGTGAGGCCACTAGGTTTAACACACGACAATGAAGTTGTGATGGAGATGGATCAATCTAGGGTTGCTATTTACAATCCTGAAACACGTCAATTTTACGACAAGAATATTTATTCGTGCTACAATAATGGTTTTAATGCTATCACATATGTGGAGAGCTTAGTTTCACCCAATGCATGAAATGAAGATATGTGACCACTTTAACCATTGAAGGGGAAAAAATGGGACTGCTGATAGTGCTACAGGAGATTTTTGTTGCTGTTTTTTTACTGTTTTTGAAGAGAATTTACTAGTTTTCATACATGAATATTATGAAATTTCATTTCAATTTGGGCATATACTACTTTTGATCACTTTCTATCACGTATAAACGATAAGCAGAACTTGAATAATCCGTCATAAAATTGTTAAGGAAATTGTTAAGGAAACAATAACAGTTTTTTTTATTGAGTTCCATGACGGTTAGCTTTTAATAAAATACACAATAATTATAGATAAAAGTACAATTTGTCATAACCTCGACTCCTGCTAACCATTTTTACAATAAATTGTTAAATATATGTCAATTACATTATTTAAAAATAATCAAATTAAATAGGGTGGTCGAATAGTAAAAAGTGTAGAACTTATGTGGGAAGTCGACAGTTGGAAACATATTCCACACAAATATTAAAAAAAGTCTATGATAAAGTCTTGAACTTTTGAACTTCATTGCTTAAAATAATTTTTTTTATTTATTCATTTTCCAATTATTTGGATCTGAACACCCTTTAATTGTATATCTGTTATGATTATTCTGTGGATTAAGCACCACCAACCTTATCAAATTAATATACAGGCCTTCCAATATGAGAATTAATAGATAAGAGAATTTTGGACTCGTTTGTTTGCAATATGGATCAAGTCCAATATGAATACTACTTGTTGAATTTCATTTTGATCCAAAATAATTTCCATACAGAAAATAGAGGAAATCATGTTGGAAAATAAAACGGATCGAAGCAATATATATGACACGATATGAAGTGCATGATCGCTTATAAACAACAAGATAAAATGTAAAGAATTAATTGGCAGGGGAATCGAATATTTTATTCAATTGACTAATATAGAGAAAACTAATACAATAATTGTACATACACAATTATTCTATATTTTAGTAATACAAAACTTATAAAATGAGTCTAGTATTTATAGGGATGCATGCCATACCTTAGAAATACCACGAAAATGGAAAAAAGATAAAAAAAAAAATCACGTGGAATAAACGAAAAAAATATTTTTTTCAATAAAAATACATGGAAAGAAGGAAAAAGTATTTTTTCAAAAATTCAACATAATTTGGGTAAAAAAAATCCAACAAATCACGCTTTTAAGTTTTCATAATAAAAATTCATGTATCATATTGAAAGATTTTGCAGCATGCTCAAAAATATTTTTTGATTCAAAATTCCTACTTGATAAATTTCAAGATCTTCATGGTTAAATCACATTGTTATTCCATATCTCAAAATCTGCATTTTGTTTCACTTCTATGATTCCAATCTTGATCACATATAAGTACATCATTATCCACAATTTAAGCGCCAAGATTTGTGAATTTCTTGATTTTAGGCCTTTTCAATTTTAGTGTATTTTTTTTACACAAATTTCACCCACCCTTTTTCTCATATTATGCAAGACAAGTTAATGAAAGTTATAGGGAGTTGATGGGGTTGAGGAAAGTTTTAAATCATTCCATTCAATCCACTGTAATGTCTAGTGAGTCGAGTCGGGTCACCCTACATGGGCGACCTACGACCCATTTTTTCCAACAAACTTCTTTATTCACAAATCAGATATTTTTGTTTTTATAATATTGTAAATAAATATTTAGCATATGTTTTTATTTTGTCTCTTCTATTTATTTGAAGAGAAAAACACTTATTATTTAACACACAACCAGGGCCAGCCCTTTTGCGAGGCAAATCAGGTCGGTGCCTCAGGCTCAAAATCGGAGGGCCTACTTTTTGCCCAACTTTTTTTATAATATTTTCGCTTTAAGGAAACCCTTCCGCTGTCTTTTTCTCCATTTTCTCTTTGTCCATTATTTTAGGTATGTGTGTATTCAAGGAAGCTATTTATTTGTTTGTAGATTAATGATTGATCAATTGAAGTTTTTAATGGTGTATATTTATTTGATTTGCTAAGGTTTTGATTCCAAAGTCGAAAATGCTTTAGACGAAAGAAACGATGTCATTGAGGCCAAGTGCAAGGACAAATGTGTGGCGGAATAGGTACAAGGTGGCAATGCATGCGGAAGAGGAAGGAGAATATGGTGGAGATCTAAAAGAGCAAGTGTGATGAGAGCTTACTCAAAAAGTGCCTTCTCTTCATTCTATGGTCGAGAAAAGTTTTTTTTTTTTTTCAAGTTTGGGTTTTTATATCATCTATGCGAATATATTAGTATAATATATGTATGTGCGTGTGTATATGTGTGTAGTAGAACTTGAAACTGATCATAGATTGCATTGTTTACAAATTTTGGGTGATGTTTTGAGGGCTAGATCATACTTGTTAGAATACAACTAGTTATTAGGGGTGGGCAAAACCCGATCGAACCGGCCCAAACTGAACCAACCCGACCGGTTTGAATTGGTTTTTTTATTGTTTTTACACGGGTGGGTGGGTTGTATAGACAGGTTGGGTCGGGTCGGGTTATGGGTTAACTCTTAAAAATCGAATAAATCCGTTCAACCCAACCCGACTATATTTATGAACTTTACAAGTGTTATGATATTGTTTGGAAACTCTTAGAATAATATTATAAGACTTGGATAGAATGCATTTTACGAAAAAATAGTATAAGCAAATATACATTAAACACAAAAAAATTTCTTGACTTCATATTATTTAATATCAATCTATCAACGTAACATTTTCGGGCATGAAGTGCTAAAATAATTNAAAAAATAATATAAGCAAATACATACTTGAGATAAATTAATATCAATCTATCAACGTAACATTTTCGGGCATGAAGTGCTAAAATAATTCATCTTTTTTCGTTCATTGCAACTATGGAGACCAAATATAATAAAAGTCATGTGTCAATTATTAATCCGTCTAACCCGACCCGTTTACTTTAATCTTTATTGACAAGTTGTCCCAACCCGACCAACCCAACCCAACCGATACTTGATTGGGTTAGGTTGGGTTTCAACCTTTACACGGGTTGGGTTAAGTTGAGTTAAATTATGATCAAACCAATCATATTGGGTTTGGTTTGGTTTGGGTTGAGACAAAACCCGACCCGACCCGACCTATGCCTACCCCTACTGGTGATTGATGGAATACAACTAGGGATTCATATGGACTAAGGAATTGTTTTTAATATAGTTGATTTCGTATTCTAAAAGTCATATATTACGTTTCTGATGTAGTTGTCAGTGTTACATCCCAAATGTTGGTGGTTGATGTTAAATATTTATTTTAGACTTGTGAGTTGTGATTGTGGAATTCTCAAGGGTGTGGTACTGTGATTTCATAATTTTTCTCGAAATTCTACTTCTTAGATTAGCGATGAGTTGCCTTAAATTGTTATTGAATATATTGGAAATATTTGAAGCGTTGTCGACTTATATAATTGTAGCATGGTCGACTTATATGATTGATTATTGTAAGATCAATTTTACACACGTACGTAGTAACTATATTGAAAACTTTAATTGTAAGATAATTGAAATATTTTGTAATTGTCTTTTAGGTTTATCATTGGGTATTGGGTTAAATTCACTAGCGCGCACTCAACTTTATACTTTGTGTCACCATGGCCACCAAATTTAATTTTGTTTCACTATGGCCACTGAATTATATATTTAGTATCATCAGGTTACCCAATTTGATTTTATTTCACCAAGGGTCATCCAATTTCATATAATGTTTCACTATGGCCACACAATTTCATAAAACATTTCACCATGGTCACTCAACTTCTTTTTACCATTTTCATTAATTTTAAAAGGGTAAAATGGTAACTTTGCATTATATATATAAAAAAATTTAAAAAAAATTAAAATTAAAATTTATTTTAAAAAAAAACTTAAAACGTTTATTTTAAAATAATTTTTTTTTAAAAAAAATTTTTATTTTATTTTTATTTTTTAAAGAACATTTTATTTAAAAAAATAACTTTTTATTTTATTTGTCTAAGTAAATTTTTTTTAAAAAAAAGTTTTTTATTTTATTTTAAAAATGTTTTTTAATAATTTTTTATTTATTTTATTGTTTTAATTTTTTTAAATAAGTTTTTATTTTAAATTTTTTTAAAATTATTTTTGGGGTAAATAGCACAAAACATCCAAACATTTCAATGTCATTGTGCAAAATGTTTTTTACATTTCATTTTTTGACATTTTCACCCCTACCTTTCACCTTTCATTACGCAAAATGTCATTTTCAACAATTTTGTCAAAAAAATGACCATTTTACCCTTCTATTCAAATGAAACAAAAAGATAAGATAAGATAAACAATTAAGTGCAATTATAGTCCTAAAATTTTCAAAATATTACATATAAGTCCTACCAAAACAACTCGTCATCCGTCATACAGTGGCACAAATTCCGGCATGATGAAACTCTTCATGCTC
>CAIGRP010013396.1:0-26624 GCA_903798385.1 Fraxinus cuspidata
AATAGTACTATGCTAGAAAATCATATCGTCATCAAAGATTTGGGCATCCTTTTAGTTGTGTATTATCTTTTTTATTTTCATCTATGTCTTTTAGGACACACGTTTGTGATGTTTGTCAATTTTCCAAACAAGTTCATCTACCACTTAATAATTCTTCATCTATGTATGTTAATCCTTTTGAGTTAATCCATTCTGATTTATGGGGCCCATGTCGGATTGATTCATATGATGGTTTTAAATATTTTGTGTTGTTTATTGATGATTATTCCCATACTACTTCGATCTATTTATTGAAATCTAATAATGAAGTTTACCCTATTTTCCAGGATTTTCATAGTATGGTGGCCACTCAATTTGATAGCAAAATAAATATTTTCATTCAGATAATGGGACTGAATTTGCAAATGGTCCTCTTCCTGTATTTCTTCGCAATGAAGGCATTATACATTAGACTAATTGTGTTGGTACGCCCCAACAAAATGGAATAGCCGAAAAGGAAAATCGACATATTTTAGAGACTACAAGAGCTCTAATACTTCAAATGAATATTCCGAAGAAATTTTGGTTACATGGAGTTTTAATAGCTGTGTACTTGATAAATAGGCTTCCAAGTCGTGTAATCCATTTTCAGCCACGGTTGGAAGTTTAGTAGGGAGAAAGCCTGATGTATCTCATCTTCGAGTATTTGGTTGTGTTTGTTATGTGTGCCACCAGAGCTTGCATCACGATAAATTTGATCCTTGTTCCATTCGGTGTGTCTTCTTATGATATTCTTCGACAAAAAAAGGATATACATGCTATAATCCTCAGTCCCATTGAGATTTGCTGAGAATGAACCATATTTTTCGACATAGAGTTCGAACAAGATTTTATCTCCAGGGGAGAATTTGAATGGCATGTTTATGCTTCCCACTATATGGACATCTTCTTCTGATATTGCAAGTACTAGCGAAATTGAAACTACAGTACACACCGGAGGTACACGAGAAACTGAACATGATGAAGACAATGGGGACAACGAAAGTTCTTTATCGCCAATTGCTCATGATGTTCCAGAATATGTCAGTGTTGTACCAAATACTTTCGAAAAGATTCTTAGAAGATCAAATCGAACATCCAAGGCTCCAGAAAAATTGAAGGACTTTGTTACATATGAGGCTGTCAGTCATCTTATACAGCCTCATTTATCATACTCCAGTGTATCCTTGTCTCATTCAGCATTTTTAACTTCGTTGTCTTCAACTCAAGAGCCGAATAATTTTAGAGAAACCAATTCCTATCCTATTTGGAGACGAGCAATGCAGGAAGAGTTACAAGCCCTTGATGACAATAAAACTTGGTCCATTGTAAAACTTCCTCCAGGGAAGCTGATAGTTGGGTGTTGTTGGGTTTATAAAACCAAGTTTTGAAGTGAAGAATCCGTTGAACGACATAAAGCACGTATTGTTGCAAAAGTCTTCACCCAAACTTATGGAGTTGATTACAATGAAACATTTGCTCCTGTCGCCAAAATGAAGAAGTTTATATGGTGATCTTGATGAAGAAGTTTATATGAGTATACCTCCAGGTCATCTCCTGGAAGGTCGTAGTGATCTCACATGCAGATTAAGTAAATCCATATATGGTTTTAAACAATCATCTCGTCCATGATATGCCAAATTCAGTCATGTTCTTGTCAAGAATGGTTTAAAGTGAGTAATGCTGATTCTTCCTTGTTCGTGAAAAGAGGTATGAAAGGTACTATTATTGTTTTGATATATATTGATGACATCGTTATTACTAGTTATTATCTTGCTGAAATATCAATGCTCAAAAATATTATTCATACACAGTTTCTATTAAAGATTTGGGAATTTTGAAGTATTTTCTCGGATTAAAAATTACATATTCAAAAAAGGGCATATTTCTAAACCAAAGAAACGTATTGGATTTGTTAAAAGACACTGGAAAATTAGGTGCTAAGCTACCTCAGATGCCTATAGAGTGTAATTCCAAATTAACACTTGATGGCGATCCATTATATGATGTGGGTCAATTCCAAGATTGGTGGACAGACTAATTTACCTCACAATTACTCGACCTGATATCTCATATGTTGTCAGCTTTGTTAGCCGTTTTATGCATTCTTCAAGAGTTGCACATATGGATGCCGTTAATCAAATTTTGCACTATCTCAAGGGGTTACTTGGAAGAGGTATATGGATGCGTAAAAATGGTCATTCTCTTATTTCTGCTTATATAGACGCAGATTGGGCTGGTAGTACTGTTGATAGAAGATCTACCACCGGATATTGCACTTTTATTGGGGCAATTTTGGTGACATGGAGGAGTAAGAAGCAGAACGTTGTTGCACGCTCTAGTGTTGAAGCTGAATATTGGGCAATGGCTTCTACTGCCAGTGAAATTATTTGGCTTCGCTCTTTGCTGAAGGATTTGGGGTTCATCACAACCCTCCCATATGTTTTGTGATAATCAATCTGCTATATATATATTGCTTCCAATCTAGTTTTTCACGAGTGGACAAAACACATTGAAGTTGATTGTCATTTTATACGAGAACAAGTCTAAGCCAATGTTATTTGCACTCCCTTCATTCATAGTAGCCATCAATTGGCTGATATTTTCACCAAAGGCTTATCAACTGTCAAATTTCATGAGATATTGTCCAAGTTGGGCTCTATCGATATTTTTGCACCAACTTGAGGGGGAGTGTTGGATAAGAGAGATATTTGGTGATTTGAAGAATATTTGCTAATATTGAAGAAAATATTATGACATGATTTGGAGAATATTGNGGGGGAGTGTTGGATAAGAGAGATATTTGGTGATTTGAAGAATATTTGCTAATATTGAAGAAAATATTATGACATGATTTGGAGAATATTGATTGATGATAATTGGAATGTTTCCATAATTTGTTATATTCTTTTTGTGATTGTCTCATCTATAATAAGGCAACATTGTTGTAATATGACTATATATGTGTCATTGTAACACTTCGGACATAAGTGAATATAGTATTCTCTCTTCTCCGTGGATGTAGGTTTGCCACATTGACGCCAAACCATGTAATTCTTTGTGTTCTTTCTTATATATTTTATTGAAATCTGCACATGTGTTGCGGTATTTTCTCATTTTATTACGGTATATGTCTTATTTTACAAATTGAATACACCGTATAAATCATAGTTCAGATATTCTTTGATCTTTAACCTAAGTTCTTATATTTATTTCTCTAGGCAATCACAATCGATAACTCGTTCTAGCTATAAGCCAGGTCTAATGGATAACAAAATTCATTTGGATTAGTTGTTGTAGTCTCATCTTGATATTTTATCAAGAATTTTGGATCATGTACACAACATGATCACTTTGTTTCATCTCAACACACCCCAAAATGTTCGAGGCAATTGTTCGTGGGAGCAAATCAATCTCTACCCGTTTGACATACTTTATGTGTACATATAAAAAACAATGATCTAGTAATCTTAACAAAAGATTACTCTTAACATATGAACTCAAAATATTGTTCATTAATGGACTTATATCAAAAGTTTACATAGTGCATAATTCAAATTTTATGCAATCACATAGATTTAACATGAGTCATAAAAACATCTCTAGGGATATGTTTCATAAATGGATTGGCTACCATTTGATGGGCAGAAATACACTGCAAGCTCACTTCCTTCTTTCCTATGATCTTTCTTATAAAATTATTTTTTTTATCAATATATTTGGTTTTGCTGTGATACTTTGGATTCTTATGTGTTTGGTTTTGCTGTGATGCTTGGGATCCTTTGTATATGCAAAGTTGCCTGACGGCACAATAAATCAATATAGGTCCCACATGATCACCAAGGACTTTTAGATGATGAAAGAATCTCCTTAAAAAAATAGCTTCATGTACCGTTGAAGCACATGCTACGAATTTTGTTTCCATTGTAGACAAGGGAATGGATATTTGTTTCTTACTACTTCAAGAGATGGCCCCATTATTAAACAAGAATGCATATCTCAAAGTTAATTTATGTTCATCTAGGTCTTCACCCCAATCAGCATCTGTATATCCTTTTAAGCTCAAAATTATTTTCTTGATAGCAAGGAGAATAACTAGCAGTACCTTTAAGGTATCTTAACATTCTCTTAAAAAAATTTCAATGCTCTCTTCTATAATTAAATTGATACCTATTGACCAGACCTACAATATAATGCCAATGTTTAGGAAGAGTTCTCATTATATAATACATACTCTCCACCTTACATATAGGTTGTCCAAAATAAATCACTTTTAGATGTATTGCTTCGAGATGTTTTATTTATTGTATCAAGTTATGTCGTGGATCCATTTCATAGTATCGATAAGCAAGTGATTTTTCAACACGTTCACAACTCATGCTTTACTAGCATCTTCTCTAAGGATGCTAAAAGTGTGCATAAACCCAATCAAATCTGATCAAACACAAAAATTGGAAACTAATCACAGTGGATCACATAACCTAATCAAGATCCACGCAACTGATAAACGCATATAAAATGTGGTATTTTAAACACTTTCGAATTATTTTTCATTTTCAAAAAAAATTAGAGAACTTCAAAAAGTAACTCCCATTAGGCAAATACAATTTAATAAATATTCTTGATTTTATTAAAAAAAATATTTTAATCGAGGAAAAAAATACTTTTAATGCTTTTTATAAATTTATTTCAATTATAAAATAAAATCATTTTTTTTTATTTTCTGAAAATTAGTTTTTAATTGCATATAAAAATAAGAATATTTTAAGGACCTAACTGCAATTTTTCAACTTGTCATTTGAGTGGTGGTCAATGCATTATTACGGTCAATGTTTTTTCTTTTCATTTTTTTAAAATAATAAAAAGAGGGTGGGGGTGCACTGCACATTTCCGCGGCGTGTGTCCACGTGCCAATTTCTCAATTTCGAAAAATAATTTGGTTGGGCCCGTTTAATCAATTTTGACAGTTCATATGTGTGATCAAACTTTGCAACAACTTTTAAAACTTTGTTTGGGATACAAGCATACATGGCTGAGATTTAAAATGGCAAAAAATATTGTTTATCGTATTTTAAAATGCACACAGTTTTTTTAAGTTTTATCCAATACTTGGGAAGTTATAACTTCTTATTTCAAGACCAAAATTAATGATCTTTGTACAATTGGAAAGATCTTGAGAAGATCTATCCAACCATAACAAATGGGTAGCGTGAAACTCAACTTACAAGAAGTTATCATGTGATGAACTTTTAAATTTTAAAATTAGGGTTCGATTTTCTTCCAAAATACAAAGTCAAATAACATGAAATTTTGCAGACATGTTGTGCATGATATCATGAATGTATGGTATATATTTTAGGAATTTATATGGAGTATATCATAAGTTACCATTAACTATGATTAAGCTTTGAAGGAAAATCGAAATTCATGCATTTTGATCATTTCAAATCATTTTCAACATGTAATTAAGCAATAGAGCAATCTATTTAAACTCTGATACGAATGTAAATTGTATTAGCATGCTTATAACGGAATTCCAAGTTGTAGAACTTACTTGGAATTCCAAAATGATGTTGAATTACTTGCCTTTGATTTGCTTGCTTCCCACACCTCCTATACCCGCTTTTTTATCAGAACCTCAATCACAAAGGAAATAGTTTGATATTCAAAATCCAATAACCAAATTTGAGATTTTATTCTTCCAAAATCAAGCCACACACCTTATCTACTTTCTCTCTATGCTTGTACTCGAATTTTCATTCTTTCATACATAGTTTTTGGGGAGGTGGGTGTATTAATAGGGTATTTTTATAAAAGGCTTAGTCAAGTCGTTCAAAACTTTTTTTATGCCTAACTTACTATAGAAAAGATTTTAGGCCCTTTTTAGGTTAAAATGTTCAAATTATCCTTTTGCATATTGTTGAATTATCTCAAACTCCCTTAGCATATAATAGCTATAATACCCCTTTTTCAAATTAAAATTATAACTATTAGTGTCATTATTTTGTTCTGCTTTGGAATTCCAACTTTCTTCTTCTCTTATTCTTCTTTAGTTTATCTATAATCTTCTACTTCTTTTTTTCTTTCTTCTTTTAATCTAGTTTTGCTCGAAGTATGAACAAGCACATCAAAGAACAAACCTTTTTTATTTTTACATTTTATATTAGTAAGATATTATTCTCACTTTTAATTGTTTTTTAATCTTGTTTATTTTTAGTTATTCAAACATTCATTGTCATTTTTGTTTATTTAAGTGTTTGAATGTATTTTTCGATCTCAAGTAGCTATGAAAAGCAGAATCTCGAATATTTTTAGCTATAGATTCGTTACAGACATCTTAAACGGTCGCAATCATTTTACACGATTGTATAGTCGTTTAAACGACTCCAACGATTGGAGTCATTTAATATGACCATAGAAACCACTGCAGTCACTTTACATTACTATGATTGATTATTTTCTAACATTTTAAAATCTTACTATTCTAATTACAGATATGGACGCAACAACATGGATTTCTTTATTTTATTTTGGCAATTTTTTTAATGATAGATCAAAGAAGATGGACATGAAAACGAAGTGGAAGCGATGAAATGGTGGAAGGAATTTCAATATCTTTAGATACTTCATATCATGATTTGTATTCTGAAATGCTAAATCTTTGCAAAGTTAATTCATCGTCACATGAAATTGAGATGAGATTTCTTCTCCCTGGAAATGGACAGATTTTAGTTCCAATTAAATTACTTCATACAGGCAAGTGGGTTGCTACTCTCAACCAAAAAAAATATTATCCCATTTGTGTAACTCTTGTGACTAAATGTCCAGTTGAGCATCCACAAGAAGAAGAAGAAGAAGAAGAAGAAGATAATGATTCATTTCATTAAGTGAAAGACGATGAAATTCATAGTGAAATGCAAAATGAAGGTGACAATTTTCATTGTAAAATGCAAATGGATGGTGACAATGAAGAGGATCGGATTGAGGATATTGATTGGGATGAGTTGGAAATGGCTCAAGACAATAATGTAGATATTATCACGAAAAATGGTAACACTTTTGTTTTCTCTACACATGGATCCGAGATTCTTCAAAACAATAGGAAAGAAAATTGTTTTATAAATGAGAACCTTGTAGCTCTTACAACACGTGATTCCGGAAGATTCAAATTTAGAAGATTGCCAAATTTTCAACACAAAAAAAGATCTTATGTTGGAACTTTGAATTTAGAGTAAATAAAACTAATAAAGAAGTATATACAATTGTTTGCTTATATGAAAATTGAAAATGGCATTTGCTACCAGCTATATTCGAAAATTGTGATTACTTTCAAGTTCACAAGTATATACGTGAACATACTTGCTCTGGAGTCTTTTAAACAATTCTAGTCATTTAGAAAAAAGATCGTAGTCGTTTTTTCTAAAACAACTAGTGTAAACAACCAACATTTTTGAAAAAAATCGACATTATCTACCTTGTAGTATAAACTAAATCAACCTGAATAAAAAAAAATTCAACATACAATATAAAATTATGTTTTCATTACAATGTACACTCATAACTTACAAACATACAAATACATCAAAAGGTTCTACGAATCATAAGAGCAAAAATATCGGCAGCCATCTTTTCCCTCAATCTGTTCATATAGAAACTATTAATTTGATCTATTGGACTATTGATGCTCAAGAATTCTATATATTTTACTATGAACACACCACAATCAACCCTGAAAGAATATAAATAATGGTAAACAAAGTGAAAAAAAAAATTAATTGATTATGAACAAGTGAATATTTAATTTTAAAGAGAAATTTATGAAACGGCTTGTTTAGTGGCTTGGTATTCCTTTCTATAGCAAGAGTGTATGTTTCCAAATCAATGTTGATTTCCTTTAGGAGCAGCGGGACAATGATATTGGCACCTTCAAGTCATCTTTGAGTTGATATTCCGTAATGCAACCCTCATCAGGATCATACACAAACATTTTCACTTTGCAAAAGTCAATCTCAACTACGAGCCAATGTCTATGAGTACATACCAAAAAATATACGTGTACAGTCGTGCCATTTCCTTCCAAATAATAGCTTTGCCCTGATGATATATTCCATTAGCTCTACTGGTATTCTAAAACAATCCTCTCGATAACGTAAATCAAGCATAGTGAAGGTCAATTCATTATTAAATTTCACGTTCAGTATAACTTGCTGACTACCAAATGATTTGGGGTATTTTGTTGCCCGAGCCCGCAGCAAATGCAGTGCCATGTCAACATATTGAAAGTCGAATACAAAGTTATATACAAGGTAGTTGAATAGCATGAGTAATTAGTTAACATACTTATATCATCTAGAAACCATCCCCCTAGTTTCAACACATTGTTAAACCATTTTTTCGAGTCTTCTAAGTTAATATGACCCAACTTTTACGAGTCATTGAAGAAAAAATGAAAACTTGTAAAAGAATATAAGTGATAAAGTAAAATAATACTAATTCAATGAATTGGTAAATATTCTTACGCATCGCCTACACTAGAGTGCCATTTGGAGAAATGCGTCTTCTTAACTGGGTCAACATTCGTGTTATCAACATGTCTTCTCTGCTAAGCTCCAGTCGTGTATGGAGAGGAAACTAACTTTAAAATTTAAAGTCTTTTATCTTAAATCAAGGCATCAGTTTGTTGATAAGTTTTATCCAAATTTCTTTTTTTCCAAGTACAAACTTTAGTGTACATCCTTATTCCCACGTTAGTCCCCACATCAATGTCCACTACATCCATCTCCCTCTCGGTATCCCCTACTACAGTCTCTATCACAATGCCCCCAACCTCAATCTTCCTTTCAATGCTCCCTACAACTCAGCCTCCCTCTCAATGCCCCCTACCATCTCCATCACAACACCCCCTACCTCAATCTCCCTATCAATGCTCCTTACAATTGCCTCCCTCCCAATCTCCCATATCTCAGACTTGCTCTCAATGCCTCCATACCATTGTCTCTATCACAGCGACCTTACCTACCTCAGACCCCCCTCATAGCGTCCATTGCACTAGTCTCTCCCATAGTGTCCCCTATCTCCATCTCCCCCTCAACCTCCTTATGGTTATATCCCTAGATCCCAAATGCTCCACTAGCCCTAAATGAATGGTCTATGTCCAGATGTTGGCTCAGTCTCATCCAATTCATTATACTATCGACTATATCTATTTATATTAATTAGATAACATATCCACGTGGTGCAACAATTGTCTCAACATATCATCATGGACATAAGAAGCTCAGTAACTAAGTGAAGATTTCGATTTGTAAGAAGAGAACGTTGATGTACACGAGCAGTCCCCGGACTTTGCACCTAATAGAATAAGAGAAAATATAGTTAACACCAATTCGTCATACGAAATATTATAAATTAACATTAAAAATATACATTCATCATCATCATGTATATCCGGAGAAACTCTCTTCCTCTGTCTTTGTGGTGGATTTAGATCATCATCTAGTTCCGCATCACCAACATCTGGGTATCCTCCATCCTCATAGAGATAAACATCCAAAATTGGATCTTTTCTAGTCCTGTGAACAAATAAATTCGCATATTGTTGTTCAATCTCATAGGGAGAAGCTACCAATGAACAACGGACTTGGAGCTAAATAATTGACAAATAAAATCCTTTCAGTGATACTTGAGGTAACGTGCAAAAGTAATTACAATATAGAAGATACTCACTTGTGGATCATCCAAGACTTCAACAATATATGTTTGTTAATTTCCAACGACGCATTCTCAACAGCCCATTGATTAGTAACCTAACATGATACATGTTTGTTATTCAAGGAATATACTAGAATGCACACACTTAAAAGAAGATGTTTAAGTTGTTACAAATATTTAAAATCAAATAAAAAAAATGTCTAAATCACAAGTTTTGATCGTTTACCTGTCTCGCTAGTAGAAATCCCCATAAAAAATATTTGAGCTTCAGATCCTTCGCACTCTAAGGAATGCATGTATCGTAAACTTGAAAATTTTAGTTCCCTATGGATACCCACTAAATAGCTCCAAATCATCAACTATATCTAAGGTGCGAAGATCTATAGACGTATTTTTTTCTTTGGACTTCAACACAGTTTCATATATAAGCACTAAACCCAATTTTTATTTATCATCTATATCTTCTGTAACACCCCAAATTTTCTTACTATTTTGGACCTAAACTTAATATAGATCATTTAGCAAATGTAATAGTTTATATCTAGCCTTGTCATCGCACTAAAGTCCAAAATGTTAAAGTGATAAGTTTAACCCACTTATCTGCATGAATGATTTATTTCTTTTGTGTATATATTTTTTATTTTATTTATCGTAAATTTGATTTGGGTCGATTAATTATTATAAAAGTTGATAAAATATACTAAACTCATTTTGTAGTTCGTGTTAAATAGCATAAATTGGACTCAAGAATAAATATTTTTGAACTAGTTATATCTGAGTTATTTTGATAGAATGAAATTATTCTAAATTCTATATTTTATTAATAAAAAGTACAAATAATAAAATGAAACTTTCGTTCCAATTCAATTCAGTACGGTTACATCGGAATTTAAAAGATATTATAATTTAATATATTAAACATAATTAATTTAGTAATTTTGATAATAATTATTTCAATTAATCTCATAGTTTTTTCCATTTACCTCAAGTGCTTTTGGAAATTAAATATTAAAACTGAAATGCCATTTTGGTTTACTTGGGGTTACGTGTAGTGTGCCAACTTGTATATATGTACGTGGTCTGAATAGAATGTATTTTTCCAGAAAAACACACGGTCAGTTCCTATAAATTTTACATACTCACAGTCTATTAGAAATAATTTATTTTACTATTATTCTACAAGCCATATTTTCATATTTATTTGGTGTCAATTGAGGTAAGAATACATAGTCCAAAGTGGTAAATTCTTATTTCCTGATGTTTATATAAATTTTGGCATGAAATAATATAAAGCCTTCAGGTTGATTTTTATGTAAATCGTTCGGGATATATTGTTAGGTCGAATATGTAAATCCTACGGGATATAAGAATTTTTAAGAAATTCCTTGGGCTATTGGATATCGCGACTAGTTTGCTCTAAATCTATGAATGTTGGTATGTTATGTCATATTACATTTATATCGTGTTAAATAAGAATATACACATAGTATTTTTGAGTATTTTCAAAATATTTACTCTTACAATAACTTTTCAAATTAGAACGAATTGTGTAGATGCATAGAAGATTGACCGAGTGATACTTATGGGGATTGCCAAGTAAATTTTCTAGAAATTATAATTTTGAAGAACATCTTTATGTTAAATTTTATACACATTATATTAATAATTTTTTCCTTAGGGGTTTTGAGCATTTAGCATTTTATGTTAAATTTAAATTGATAGTTTGAAATCGTATTATTTCAAGATTTTATTTAATATAAAATTTTTCATTTAACTTGTTGGTTTAACATTGTCGATTTATTGATCAAATCTCACAATGTGAATAAAAGTGAATTTTCGCTTAAATTAGATAAATAATATTTTTTTTCCTTTTTTTTTTTTTTGTAACATTTCAAGTCTATTTTATTTATTTATTTAAAAGTGAAATTAATAAAATAGATTTTGAGGCGTTACATCTTCTCTCTCTTTTTAAAATACCTCGTTTAATTCTTTAGGAGTAATCTTGCTAGATGATGGGAAGTATTTATTTCCCAATCTACCATTTTCATTTATTTGGCTCTTATACTCCTCATTAGTTGGGCTTAATCCTGTGACAAGCATGAACTCATATAGGGAAAAAGTGTAGCATGAACTCATATAGGGAAAAAGTTGACACTTTTTCCCCAAGCTTAAATAAAACCACAATTCATCTTCATTGACAGAGACAACTAGTCGTAATAATAAGTTATGAATTAGTTGAGTAGATATTTTCACGTTTTTGATGTAGTACAGCTTATTGAAGCATGACTTCAAGAACATTTCTTTATGAACATCATCTAATGCTTCATATACTTTCTCCACGTTAGAACGAGTTGTAACATTTGCATCACATCGATCATCAATATTTATAAATACTCCATCCTGCAAATTACACGAGAATATTTGATGTTCAGTTTTTAAGTAAAGTATCCACAAACTACAGAGGAAGAATGGAACAAGAAAAATAAAAACATTAAAAGGTATCTTCCAATAATTTTAAAAGACTACATATATTGAGGTTGCTTCCTCATTTGCTGCTCTTATTATTTTCATGTAACTACGGTATTCATCCGCCACAAGTGATGGCATATTAATAAAATTTCGGAGGTATCGCCCTCCTTTAGCTAAAAAAAAAAAAAAAAACATTATCATGAATTACTTTTTCTGGAGTATTTCTTTTCTATTTAATTGAAGTCGCAATCAAAACAGAAATGCACTGTATAAATTATTATTTAGTTCATAGCATGCTGATCAAACGTGTACCATTTTTGACAATTTCCGAGCAGAATTGATGGAAAGTAAATAGAGCATAAAAACTATAGAAATACATTCAGATTTTCAAGATATCTTTATATGTCAAAAAAAGAATAGGATCAAGTTAGCTATTTTACTCAAGAAAGCAGATAAGCAATTTTGAGAAACACCCATTTTTACTCAAGAAAGCGGAGAAGTAATTATCCTAAAGAATTAAAAAACACAATAATTCAGAAAATCTGTATACCTAACCCAATAATCAACAATCAAATTGACGAGATAATTCAATTCAGTCAGTACCAAATACAGCAGAAAAACACAATGCAACAACTTAATTAAAATTACGTCGGACCGCCGATTGAGTTGATTTTTTGTTTAAACAAGACATTAATGGAAGAAAAGAAGAACCCGACGAGCAAGTAAAGGGCCAATTGACTTCTTTTTCTTCTTTTTTAAGGGCTGAAGTGTATAAAGAGAGGAGAAAATAGAAAATGAAAGATTTTTTTGTTTTCTCTTAAACCCATATTTGACACACATTTTCTAAAAATACATTATTTCAAAACTCATTTTCAATCACACATTGTTCAATAAAATAATATTTTTCATCACATCAATGATTTTTCTTTACTTTTTAACCAAATATTTCTCATCATATCACTATTTAAAATATATTATTTCTTCAATAATATTCATTAAACACACCCTAAATGAAAAAAATTGGTCAAAGGCCAAAAAAAAGTTTGATGACGGTCAAACGGCCTTTTATTGCCATGACCATGTGTTGGTATGAAAGTTAGAGTGGTGGGAGGTCATGGTTTCTAATTCAAAAACTCAAGTTCCTCAAATTTTCCCTGCAAATTACTCTCATACAATTCGGGTCGGATCAGTCCATATGAACGATATGTTTTCCTTCAACAGTTTGATTTTCTTATTTTTGAAGGGAATAATTGTTGATAGACAAACCACGAAACTGAAGTAATAATAAAGACTTTGTAGAGCCCTTTTTAAGATTTGAATGGTCCATAGTACAATATCCTTTATGAATCACAGTAAATTATCATTAAAATGATTTTTTTTGAATCCTCACAAAATCTTGAACTCAATACCCTTAAGTTAGATTCAAAACTCATCACAACTAAAATTTATGCACGTTTTAAGCCTTCTATGGGAAATTTTTTTTAACTGCATGAGGGTCACATCAATTATTAATTTTGTATGCTTTTATATAGAGTAGATCAAAAATGAGTGATCACAATCATTCATTTAAATTCAGTCAAAGAACAAAATAGAGAACCAAATTTGGTACTCCATCAAAACTACTTTCATGTACTTCTATCCAATATATCTTTTTGGTCCCTTTTTCAGTCTCCTCATTTATCCCGCATTTTTTAGCTCCTTTAAAACTTAAGATTCGAAGTCTTATGCGAACTAAAACATTACTACACAAGTATGTGCTCGAAACTTAACAACATCAAGTCACACATCTTTTATCCCACATAGCATGTAGTGTCAATAGAGAAAAATTGACGTTTCAATTTGTAATTCACAATGACCTTCAAAGTTCTCATATATTGAAAAAATGTTAGCTTGAGCTTACTACTCATCTAAAAAATGTGAATAACAAAAATGTCAACACTATGTTAACTATCTTAACTAAGTTACATTCTAGAAAAAAAATCATCTATAACAGAATGCAATTCAAATGCTCAAACACTAGAATCTGTTTTTTCTCATGCTTGACAAAGTTCTGATATTTATTCTCTATAGTAATATGATCCACATCAAGTCTTTTATTGCGTGTTGATGCTCTCTAAAGTATTATATTCTTCTTGTACATTCAAAATCTTATCATGTCAAATATAATCGCATCTAGCTTATCATATTTATTAAGGTCAACAACTACAGTTTTTGATGCCATGATTTATCAAATTTTAGAAACGTTTTATTCACAATCAATGCACATTTATGCATATATATGATTTTACATTAATGCAGATTAACGTATACATTAGTTCAATGTTAGACACAAATTCAAAAATTCACCGTGTTCTCAATCATCGTCCACCATCCTGCTGTTTCACCATCATAAACTTAATTTCATAATACAAAATTATATGGGTTCTAAGCAAGAATTACATTAATTCTTCCATGTTGAGAACTCACACACGGTGAATTAAATAATTCTAGATCAGATTTTCTTTAAATCTTTTAATCATCGAACTATAAATCAATGACAATTAATAGGTATGAAAATCTCACTAATTGTACTGACATTAGCATTCATAACAATTAACGAATTAATAGATATTATGCAATTCAATAAGGTGATTCCATAATGAGGAATAAAAGTATAAATATGCACGTTTATCCAATTATGGCATATATCATGATATCACTTATTAATTCTTCCAGAAAATAATTTCCATTATAATCGAAAAATAAAACTCACATCATTTAAGTTTTATTATACAAATTCTCAACCTCACTTTAATATCTGTTGGAACACAATTCTAACAAATGGGAAGTAATGACAGAATTTTCATATTTTGATTATCACCAAAAAATGTCCAAAAAATATTCACGTGTTCTACTAGATCACGTTTTAGATCCATTTATCTTCATTCTAATAAGTGTGCATAGATCCAACCATATCAATTAAGCACAAAAATTGGAAACAAATCACAATGAATCACATAATACTCACACAACTCATTAACATATATAAAACGTGGTATTTTAAATACTTTCAGAGTAATTTCATTTTCAAAAAAAATGAGAGCACTTCAAAAAATAACTCACAGTAGTCAAATTTCACTTAATAAATATTCTTGATTTTTATGAAACAATTTCAGAATTTAATCGAATTAAAAAATATTTGTAATACTTTTTACAAATTTATTTTAAGCATTAAATACAAAAAAAAAATATTTTTAACTATCAAAAAAATAATTTAATGATAAAAATATTTTTAGCTATCCAATCTGCGCCCTCATCTATTGAAAAATCAAGAATAATTTAGGGATCAATAAGAAAATTTTCAAAATTGAAATGGGGTCCTGGATGCACCCTCATGTGCGGGACAATATGCAATTATTTTTTTAAATTAAAAAGATGGGGACGAGTCAACACTGCCATGCTATCGTCAATATTTTTTTCCAATTGGTTGTCCTTACTAATTTCGACGTTCTAAGTTCACTGTGTGGTTAGATTTTACAAAAACAATTTTTAAGGTTGTGTTTGGAATACCAACCGATTTGGATGAGTGAAAATAGCAAAAAATTACTGTTCATCATCTATAATTTCATGCAAACTTTCTGAATTTTCAATAAAACTTCGAGAAGCCATGCCTCCGTTTGGCCTCCATTAATTTGTAATACATTTTGTCTCTTTTTTTTAACCATACATTCTCTAATAAAATAATATTACACATAAAACAAAAAATTTGCATTATTTTTCAACAACACATTTTTCAAAAAAAAAACATTGTTTCAAAAATTATAAAATCAAATAATGGGAGTCAAACGGTGCCATAACTTTTTCATTCAAAGCCAAAATTAATGATATTTATATCGTTAGATATATTTTGAGAAGATCTATAAAACCATATCAAATGGGAAATATGAAAAATAGTGTAGAAGAAGTAATCATGTGATGAAGTTTTGAATTTCATCAATTATATGCAAAAAATCAAATTTTCATTCAAAATTTGGGAAGCCATGACTTTTTCATTTCAAGGCTAAAACTAATGATCTTTACACCATTGAAAAAATATCGAGAAAATCTATCCAACCATACCAAAGGAAACATGAAACACAATATAAAAGAAGTTATCATGAAATGAAGATTTGAGTTTTACCAAATCTCATGCCAAAATTCAAATTTTCATCCAAATTTTAAAACATCATAACCTCTTTGTTTTAAGTCTAAAACTTTAGTTCTTTATATGGTTAGAAAGCTCATTGAAATACCTTTTTAACCATACTAATGTCACTACATGAAAATCAATGAGTAAAATGCAAGAAATTTTTTAATTTTCTGCAAAATTGACTAGAGTTTCAACTTTCTCCCAAATGTAATCACGAAAATTAATGAAATTTTGCAAATAAATTTTAAAGCATATTATATACTTAATTCCAAAAATTTATTAATTTTACACGCGTATATCAAAAGATGACATTAAAGACCACATAAAATTTCGAAACTTTACATACTAAATCTCTAACTCAATTGAATCATGTAATGTCATATTTAAGCATATATTACATTTACAGCAAGTAATTCAATCTTATGGCTCTAATACCAATGTAAGAATTCGAAGAGTACTTGAACATAAATTTCGAATCAAAATGCTTACTTGGAATGATGAATTTCAAAATTTTTTGAATGATTGAATCACATTACATCTCAAAACTCCAAAATCTACATTTTCTTGTTCTCCAATTATCTCAATCCCGATCACAATTAAATAAGATTATTATCTACAATGTAAGTTCCTTATTTTGTGAGTTTTCATGTCAAATAGTGATTTTATGGCCTTTTCAATTTTGGTGTATTTTCACATACGTATTTCACCATTTTTTCTTGCCATTTTTTTTTCATTCTTTTTTTAGCAATAACCATTAGAAGTTGTATGGGAGTGAAGCGTGGTTATAGAAAATTACAGGTTTGAATTTCAAGTTCAAATCATTCTCTCTAACCATTTTAATGTCTTGTGTGTCGAGTCACCTTACATGGGCGATCCACAACCCATATTTTCCAACAATGTTCAAATACCATGACAGCAAACCATGGCAACATGTTAAGAAAAAGATTACAAAAGAGTTGAGAAATTAACAAAATTCAACTGGAAAGATAATTTGATTTCCATACTCGTCAGATAAAAGGTAGGTGGCGACATCGCGATGCAAGTGAGGATGGATTCTTTAAACTAAAATCAGTTTCATCCATACAAGTTGATAGTCCCATCTGGTATCTTGCTGCATTCTGCAATTGGGCTCCTCTTCTACTCCCCTACACTACTGTTAGAAACAGACCCAAAGGCGCCCCTTTGTAAAACCCCAGTAGGAGATGATGCAGATTGTGGGCTACTATCTCCACCCTCTTTCATAAGGTTGAGTTCTGTGGTGTTCTTGGAGTCCCCTGTGCTGGTATTTGTGCTATTCAAAACCTCCCCGAGGGGTCCACCCCCGGAAGAGTCCCATGAAATAGGGATCCAATTCATTGGCCTTTGGCTTTGTTCATTAACAAGGGTACCGACTCCCATTCCCATTTGCGTAGCTTCTTGTTCCTGAGACATTCTCAATGACGAGGCTGCAAGGTTTTCATTTGTTGGAGACAAGGTAGAAGCCATGAAGTCAGAGGTGACCATTGGCATAGACGTTGACAGCTGTGTCCTAACATCAGCCCAGGAAAAAGCTGAGGGATTGGTCTGGTTTTTCGTCCACTCACCCATAAACTGGCGAAATGGATGCTGTGATTTGCTTTCCTTATCATCCAGATTGTTGACCATACCATAGTTTCTGCAATTCACAAGCAAGGAACTCTCATTAATGGGGTTGAACAAAGAATTGGAGCAGTCTAATCGGAACTCTGATTGAGAAGATTCATTATATGTATTATGCTGATCAGCAATAGAAGATTGATTTTCTTTCAGATTTGATGCTGAAGATAAAATGGATAGACTCATTGTGCGTTGATATCCCTTATCCATATGTTCCTTGTCAAGAAAATTCCTGCTACAAAAAAGAATAAGACCAAAAGACAACGATTTCACTCGTGCTGTTGGTGTGGATGTTTGATACGTAGTAATGGACATGAATGGTTAATATAATCAACAAAATTTTAACTTATTATTATTCCTTGACAATGGCAAACACTATTTAATCTGCCCCACCAAGGTTAGAACTTTGATGTGTGAACATGGAACGGATGAGAGAACTTGTACCATGCTGTTTAATCTACCTGTTAATTTGAGGGGTTGCAGACAAAGAATTACTTGAACCCAGCTGGTAGTTATTAAGCTGATGGTCATGTGAGAGACCGAATCTGTTGGATGCACAGCCTTCAGCCACCACTGATGCTGATGTGGATGAAGCCACCGGTGTCAACTTGCTAGTAATAGTGGTGGTCGCTCCAGAGACGGAACGGCCAGGTTGGCCTTCCACAGGCTTTCTTGAACGATGGCGGCCTCTGTTCATATGCCGCTCACAATATTTCTGGTCAGCAACTGCATCTTTTGCGCACCGCCATTTCTTCCCATCAGTCCTCCGGCATCTTCCAGGCTCAGGATCAGTGTTGGAAAAACCCAAATGGAAGGCGCTGCCCCACCCCACTGTTCAGCATACGTTAAAGGAACTAAGTGATGATAAAATGCTAAAGAATACACATGATCTTCACAAAATCATCATAAAACATATATCATCCTTATTGAACTTGGAATTCAGCAATTGAAACAAGTAATTACTTATTTTGAAGTAAATCAGACCTCACAGTCGAAACAATATAACTTTCTATAACAGTTGTAAACAACTTTAAGTTAATTTTGAAGCTTAGCCAAATCTGAAGTCGCCACTACAGAAAGAACATATAGAAATATAATAAAAGTACAAAAGAGAAAACTCACAAGTATTGGGTCTTAGGCCAGAAAAGGTTGAGCAAGCAGCAGATTGAAGGGCTTTTCTAATGGGATTGAGAAGATGGGAAGGAATGGGCACATTTGCAGTAATGTATTTGTAGATTAAGGCTTGATGTTCTAACTCCATCCATTGTGATGGAGTTATTGGCCCTCTCACCCCATGTATGCCACCACCATTCAAGCCTGAAAATGAACAAACAGCAAAATACTTAATCATCCAAATGCTCCGTGATTTAAGTTACTTATTTTGACAATTAAGTCCCAATCTTCTTAACTTTGAGCAACCAAAAAGTTATTTTAGAATTTACTTGTTTCTTTAAATAAACTTGCTCATAAGTAAAAAGCTTCGGGCTTAGTCGAACATGGCCCAAGAGAAACAAGAATCAGAGCCATAGGTTTAAAAATATTGGGACATTTCTCCCTCATCTATCCTCTCATTCCAATAATTTCTGTACTTTATTCTCTTTCAAATGAACTTCACATTTTACATTTTTCTCCATCTCACCATTTTAATTCAAGATTTGCACTGCCTATTTTCTCAAAAGCACACAAATATAGAAAAATAACATTTTTCCTCCTTCTTCTATGGATAAGACTTGAGAAAGAACAAAGACAGACAAAAATGAAGACTACGTTATCAGAACAGCAAATGAAAACATATATGTGCAGAATGTGTAACAACAAGCAGAAAAAAAATGGAAATTTTTCTAACCGGGGTTTCTGCTAAAGGCACCTGATGTTAGCTGATAGTAAGTTAATGTTTGGGAGTTGGGCGAAGAGAAGCTGAGCATTTGCTGGCCTTCAGAGAAATTACTGCTATTAGATCTTAGGAAGGGAATTTTCTGATGTATCAGCATTTCTTTTGAGGCAGCAGCTGAAGAATTATCATTGTTACAAGTTTTGGCCACCTTAAAATCCCTATAATAATCTGGATTTACAGTGTCAGCAGGCCTTTGCTGCTTGAGAAATTCAGATCCATGCCATTTGTTTTTGGCCTCAGTAGCATTTTCTGAAGAAAAATAATTACTAGTTTTAGTACTTGTGTCTGAACACACAAAACCATCAAAGCCCACCAACCCTAAATCCATAAAGAAAAAGACAGTCAACCCAGTGGAGAGAATAGGCAGTAAAAATGAAGCACTGGGTCATTTACATAAAGAGACCAAGAATGTCTGCGTGTGTGTGTAATGCTATGTTTGTTAAGTATAGCTGAAAGCAGAAACTACATTTGTTTTTGTTTGGTGAATCAAAGGAAAGAAAATAATTGGACAAACCCACAAAGAGGCAGGGAGAGGGTGGGGGCGGTTTAGTAAAGGAGGTAAAGAGAGGCTACTGTCTTGCATAGTACCGTACATATATTCTACACAATGTGGGTTAGTCAAATACTATGGACACAGGCCAGCTTAGCATTAGTTTGGAATAATTTTTTTTTTAAATATATTTTCAATCACACATTCTTCTAATAATATAAGTATAAATTTATATAGATTCATAGTTTTTTACTATTTTTTAATTACACATCACCCAAAAGAATTTATTTTTCACTTCAAATAATCAATCCCAAACAAAAATTTAGCTCATATTTGGTGTGGCATAAAATTTTATTAAAAATTTAAGTCAAAGTCGACAATTAATTTTATCTACAATTTATTGAATTCACAACTTTTCAAGTTTCAACCACGCATTTCATCAATTTTTATTAAAATTTCCTAGAATTTTAATTTTTAACTACACCAAACAAATGCTTGGTAGTATTAGAGAACAAAAAGAATTTAAATTCTTATAAAGTCTTTGTATTTTAATAAAATGGAATATTAAAAACAATGGCGTCAAGATGAATGCACAAAAAAATATTAAAATAGATAACATATGAAATGCGATTATATGCTAACAAATGAGTTGTTACTCCTTGAGGACAATTAGAAGAAAATGAATTAGGTAGGCAGTACATGTTTTGTTAAGAATTTGATTCAGAGTAATTATTAGGAGACTTATTTTTGGAATTTGAAAAAAGAATGAAAGTGAAAAGAATGAAAAGGATATAAAAGAAAAAGGGAAGAAAGAATCTTACCATAAAGATCTCTTCCTTATTTTGGGGTGGAATCTATAAAAATGTATCGAGAGAGAATTTGATGTGATTAGATATTGTGTCTTTGGTAAATAATGATAGATTTTTTAGAAAGATGCATAATGTATCGTCAAATATTCAATTCAATCATTGATATGGTGTAAACACAATTTTATTTATTAATTAAAATGTAAGAGAGTTTGAAGATTAAGTTTTAATAACTTGTTGATCACAAAGTGTCGAACTAGTGAAATGCAAGTAATAGATAATTTATTCTTTAACTTATCTTAGTCATAAGTAATAATAAGATGCGAACATCGTTATCATGGTTGAACTAACACATATTGCATTTCTTTCTTATGAAGAAAGTAGCCAGTCTCACAATCAAAAAATTAGAGATTTAAAAGAATAAGTGGATGTGTTGTTAAGAAAATAAGGCTTGATAATGAAATTCACATGGATTACTATCTCAATGTCAATTTTGAATATCTAATGCTTGATAATGAAATTGGTTGTTAGACTTGAAGCCACCATAAAAACTTATATGAGGATCATCGTATTTTGATTGCGTTGGATGTTGCCTCGTTAGGGATCACTAATAGGATCAGTTATATACACTATGGTATGTATTAAACTTGATCTAATCGATGCCATAAGTATTTTAAGTAGATTCATGAGCAATTCAGGTGAGAGTCATTGGATGACATGAAATGGGTATCCAAATATTTAAAAAGGTTCCTATGATCGGGGGTTAAAATTTAAACTTTGGAGGATTTGTAGATTCAAAATGCTGGGGAACAAGGGTAATAGAAAATGCACATTCGCTTATATATTTGCCATTAATAACTATGATATAAGTCGGAAATCTCACCTTCAGAAGACAGCCTTGTCTTCTACTGGAGCCGAATACATTGCAACAACAGCTGCAATGAAGGAAGCTATATATTGAAAGATTAGCTTATTGAATTATGATTTACAAAAATTGATGTAACCCTTGTTTGGTAGAGATGAACTGTGGGGTTGAAAATCGTGAATCCAATGAAATTTATAATTAATATTCATTGTTGACTTTGATTCTAGATTTTAATTTTATTTTAATTCCAACGAAGTTAGGTTTCATTTTGTAAATAATGTTATAATAAATTTAAACTTCATAATATTTCAACCTTAAGCAATCCAATTGATATGGGAACCAAAATCTTGCCTGAAAATTGAAAGCTGTTTAGATTTGTTAAACATAGATTGTGGCTAACTATTTGCTTTTACTCGTTCACACAGCACATGAAGCAAAGCAGTTGGTATACTCTAGCACTGTTGGTATGGCTCAGATAGAGTAAAATAGATCATATTAGGTATGCTTACTAGAAATTTGATCAAGTACAATAGGGTCTGGTCCGATCTATGTTGAACAAATGATTTGGTCCCCGTACTGATCTAGATCATGCTTATTCTAGTTATAACTTTGTTAACCTAAAGAAGATTATTAACAAATTTCACTCATCTAATCAGGATTTTCCCTCCTAAATTTGTTATTATGTTGTTCAATAGAGAGTAAGAAGATAAATAATTATTTAGGAAGAAGATATTTCAAATTCAGCATATCCTATTTATCTTCATGTGCCTCTATTTACAGATTCTTATTCAGGCTTTGGGTAAATATGCCTTTCTTACTGGTAACACATGGCAATCCTTGATTAAAGTCAAGTCATGTTAGCCTACTACATAGGTACGTAGACCTAAGTTATAGAGTGGATGCCTTTTCAAACAACATTAAATGCTACATGTCGTGTGATGTATGATGCGACACCTATGAGAGGACGCATCAATCGTTAGGATGAAGCTGTATGCTTCTTCATCACCACTTCATCCAAATCACTATAAAAGCTGGCAACCTACATTCATTAAAGCTAATGCAACTTTAGCTCCAAAAATCTAGTAAGATTGCTCTATTTTACATTCCTAGTTTTCTTCACACTTTTGTGGCTTGCACTTTTAACTCATCCCACACTCACTATATCTCTTCCCGTCAACTAACTTGATCGTCAAAATGCTTGCGTCCGCTCTCTCCCAGTTTTTCTTGTTGATTTAGGTGTTCATATTCCTTAAAAAGCAAGGATTTTGAGGCAAAAGTTAGCCTAGAAGACCACCTCTTCGGGGAGGCGCACGCGACCACCTCGACGATGATGATGGTGAGGTCAATGATGCCTCACATTAGTTCGGGGAGTCCCTTCTTCAGAGAGCTCCGTTGTTCTCCTTGGATTTGCATCTTCATTGCTTGAATTCATGATGAGTCGGCTTCTATTTTCTTCAAAGCCCAAAATATTGTCATGCAAGAGCCCCCCATACAAATGCATGGACGAGAAACAATGTTTTAAAAATCGATCCGGCAATCGACCAGGAAAGGATAGGGGTCAAGGGTCAAATGGTTAAACCGAGGTTGAATCGGGACCTAACTAGATACCAAAATTAAGTAAATAAATACACACAAAAAATAAATTATTATAACAAAAAATTTTAAATTTTAGTACAACTAATTCAAAATAAATATATTTCCATGTCTATCAATTAGATTAATTTTCATTAATATGTCCAAAATAATTTACTTTGTTTATTGAAATTGTTTGTACTTTGGGATACATGATTTAATTCCATGCTATTATAGAATGAAGTAAATAATTAAGTAATAATTTAATATTTCAATTGGCTGTGCACTACAGCTTTTATCCATTAGCAGGCACTGTAGCTTTGATATTTATTTTGAGTGAAATCTCAATTAGGCTTATCATTGAATGTAAGCCCAATCAAAAGTTTAAAAAGAATCCTTAAATAATTGGTAAAAAATCATGATTGTGCTTTCAGTCTATTGTTAATCAGCTGGTTCATTGGTTTATTTACCAATTTTCTTTTTTCGGTTAATATATAATAGCCAAACCGGATTTGAGGCCGGTTCCCATTTTTTCGGTTAAATCAGTCGGTCTAGTCTAATTTTTATAACATTGATGAGGAGGCTATCAAATGTCTCAAAACGAACCTCAATAGGTTTCTTCCATCCCAAGAGGGAAAAGCGCAATGTCAAAGGGCTTACTCCACCAAGCACCGAACATGTGACAGCCCTGACAAAGGGAGGTAGGAGTGCATGTGTCTTCAAACTACACATCCGACCAACCTACAAATGATCCGATCTTTGGATAAGACAATTTTCTTCCTGTGAGTGAGAGCGAAGACCTCAAATGTCGGCCAGCGTCTTTGATAGGATTGACAATAATATGCCTAGAAATAAGCTTTAGAAACCATCTCTTATGGTCAAGCCCCATAAGCAAATGCAAAGGTCCCAAGAAGACCTCCCACCTAGAAATAGACGAGAGAGAAAGCCGGTAGAAGCCGCAATAGATCAAGCGAGAACCTCCACCTCGGTACCAGGCCGATTAGAAGGACTCTAATGGACCAGGTCCTATGAGCTCGGTGATGGTGATGATAACCTCTCATTCTTCTAGGATCTTTGAAATGTACGTATGACAAGTCACTTTACGCCCTTAAAGATTCATATGTATGAAGGAAGAGGTGATCTTGAAAAGTACCCCTAACAACTACAAGACTCATATAAGTTTGAGAAATATCTCACCAGCATTAAAGTGCAAAACTATCCACGTAACTCTGAGTGGAGTAGCTGAAATTTGATATAGTAGAATACTAGCGGAGAGCATCCAAAGTTGCTCAGATCTCAAAAAGGCTTTCTTGAATCAAAACTTGACAAAAAAATGGAAAAGACACATCCAGTGCCTCTAATATATGAGGCAAGTGGCCGGTAGAACATTGAAAAGCTACTTGGCCCATTTCACCAACAAGATAACCTACAATGAAAAGATCATGGATAGAAAAGCCCTTTCTAACCTCAAGGAAATCGTAAACATGAACACCTTATTTTGGAGGGATGTTCAAAACAAAAACCCTACCATCTATAATGAATTGGTGGAGATGATGAGGATTGAAATCATCTGCAAGGAGATGATTGATCATCATCATAGGGTAGCCCAAGGAATCCTACCTCCTTAGAGACAAATGGAAAGAGGTTACACCTCTCACATGGTAAACTAACAATAAATCCAAGTTGGACATGTAATCACTCCCACATCGGGCCAAACCTTAGCTATGTCTGCCTTTAATGTTGTACCCATATTGCCCTATGAGAAGGTCAGACCAAGTGACCTACTGAGCTAAGAGCTGTCTCAAGGAGGCCTATTTACAAAAGGGGCAGAGGAATAGGCAACAGACCAAAAAATAAGCCCTATGCTAATGTACAACCTTACTTACTGCACTTTCCATGGATCTCACGGTCATGATACTAGTGAGTGAAGAGACACTCTGCAATCCAATGTGCTAAACAACCTTGTGATGTTAGGAGAGAGAATTACCTCCATAGGATAATTCGTCCCTACCTAGGTAAGTCCAACAACTTAGGTGAGATGAGACGAAGCAACCTCTCAGGGATCATTCTTCTTGCCATATGAGGGACAAGGACAGAGAAGTGCCCGAAAATGAGCAAGGGCAAAGGCAAAGGAAGGACCCTAAGCTGAAGTGGACAACGCTCTCATTCGAGAGATATATACAATCGTTGGAGGTTCACATAAGGGAGGTGAATCCTTGAATGCACAAAAAACACTATGTTAGGGAAGCCAATGACCACCAATCGCCACTTCATGAAATTTCTTGTGTTGGACAATAGGTCAACTTACAATGAAGTATTGGGAAGACCATAGGTTGTCACTTCCGTATATCACCTATACATGAAGTTTCCCATGGAACATGATATTGAAACTATTAAAGGTGACCCAATATTCTATGGAATACTAATCAATTCCCTAAGAAAGGCAAAACCCCGCACTATTAACATGGTATTAGGTGACACTGAAATGATTGATGTACCTGAATAAGAGCAGACCCTGAACAAGAGGAAGACATAGAGATAGTAGACTCCCCTGAAGAAGAGGCCGTACGTGACAAGTTAGACCCTTGCATCATTGAAGCTGAATCACAACCAGTTCAGTGAAAGAACTAGAAAGTTTCACGATAGACCCTCAAAATCCCATTTAAGCACTACATTGGGAAGAAATTTTACCCAAACAATTATACTTTTGTCATTTCATCACTCATACTTTGATTAGTGTTCTATAAATGTGATGATTATCCTCTAGTTTAAATTTTCATATAATTGGCATCTTGTACTTAATTGATAAGGGAATGTTATTATTTTCTATAAGGCTTTGTTTGATAGGGCTTATTTTTCATGAAATTTTTTTTCCATTTTCTAACTTTTGCAGTGTTTGATAGACAAAATTTTCCCTGGAAAATATTTTCCAACTTTTCAAATTTTCCACCATTTGGAGGAAAATAATTTCTTGATATTTTGGTTGGAAAATATTT
>CAIGRP010013402.1:0-15779 GCA_903798385.1 Fraxinus cuspidata
AAGCTGCGGTCCTTGACACCAAGTACAGAACCACTTCTTTGTCCCCTGTTTGTTTTGCCCAAAACCCAAACTTAGAGGTGGTTTATAACACTCCACATCATGATAACTCTTGTTTGATAACTATTATCATGATCATTGAAGCTGCCAGCTAATTCAATGTAGGGAAAGTAAGGTGGATGGAATGAACATAGAGACAGTGTCCGCATCACTTCAAGCAAGTCCAAATGCCGAAGCCATAGAGTCTTTTTTAAGAGATATCTCAGTTACGGAAGGGCAAAATGATCGATTGAACCTACCAGATTCAGTTCCAAACTATGCAGGAGTGAGCACTAATCAGGATAGCCCATCGAGGAGAAGTCCTTCAGTAGGTTCACTATTTTTTACATGCCCGTCTAATGAAATAATTGAGGATACAGCCTCTGTCTCCCTTCCAAGTACTGAGGAGAATGAAATTTGGTTGGAGTTTCCTATGCCCGAGGATAATGAAGGGGGAGGTCATCGTCATTCGTCTGTTGCTTTCAGTTCTTTCGTAAGTACATCAAGCATAGCCAAAAATGCTATATAGAATGATGATATTACCCTATACTTCAGTACTTTGTTGTTTGGAAACCCATACCCAAAAGATGTCACTTTGGAATTCTTTCTGACTAGCTGTTGAACTTGAGCAGGAAGACGTTAGTCGTAGGTTTGCTCAATTTGTGACAAAAGCAGAAATTTTCCAGAGGGATGCGCATGAAGAATTAGCCAGGCGTAAGAAAGCTGAAAATGATGTCATTGATGCTATTGGCAAGGTAAAGTTTCAACCAATATCTCTCATTTATTTTCTTGAATATATATCTTTATTATATTAATTTGCTTTTAGACAGTCAATCCAAATTTCATCATACCGACATTTTTGGGTTTGATGTCAATTGAAACGTAGTGCATGTTCGCTACTTTGTAATGGATAGAACTCAACAATACAATGAATAAAATTTTAATTTTGTTTTTTTTCTTAATACGATAAAGTCATGTTCAATCCTCCTTACCAAACATGTCATGTCTCTATATAGGACACTTTTATCATTTATTGAACATATTTTTATAATCTCTTTTATAGCAGTTATTGGCCTTGGATGGAGCCAAACTTCTTAAAATCCGACCGACCCTTTTTATCCTATAGTTCCCCATAGGGCAATTTGCAAATCTCGTGTGCTAATTCTTTTGTTATTCATACCTTTTGACACACACCTGACATTTATGGTAATAAAATTTTTAGGTTAAAGTATCTGCAACCAGGTACGCTGAGTTGTTACGACACAGGTTAGAAATTGAAGAATCACTAGCAAGAAGCAAGGAAGATGTCGAGAAGATGAAATGCGAGCTAGTTGAAGTCATGAACGTGCACAGATCCCAAATTGCTGATTCCGGAAAGATGGTACAGGAGTTGGAATGGAAACTGTTTTCTGCTGTTGAACTGTTGCATATTATATAAGTAAATTGTTGAGAAGGATTTATATATTTGCATTTTTTTCGTTCAACTTGCATGCCAAAGAAGTATACATAAGTATGAATTTTTGTTGAAGATATGTAAGTATTTTAAAGAATAATCTTCATGATATTTTTCCAATTGTGAGATTATTTTTCTTTAATAGTTGATTGTGTGATTATAATCTTATAATATTTTCTTTTAGAGTTATTTATAGCCCTATAAATAGCGTCTTCTACGTTGTAATAGAAACACAAGTTTAATATATACAATCTATAATATTCTAACATGATATCAAAGTAGGTTTAATATCACTTTGGGTTAAACTTGCAAGTTTAGGTTCTTTGGAGAGCTGCCTTGTGCCGCTCTTACAGTCAAATTTTTTTATTTTGATTAAATATCCTCGTCTACCCAAGTTCTTTTTCTTTTTTATATATTATGTCTAGACAAGTATTCTTTTATTGTTGATTTATTCTAAATTTAGGCTTCAGATTAATTCAAATCATGTTAGATGTTGGTTATTCTTGTTGGTTTCTTCTTGGTGAGAGTTAGTTTTCGTGGAAATCGAGAATTAGTTTTGAAACTTTATTAGATCTGTTGACACTAGAATTATTTTGAAGGAAATCATTTCATCAAATTTATTTTCATCGCATCTATTGTTTTTGCCGCCTCGCGTGCCAAAGTTTCCGTTTCATGAGTCTTTCTTTCATCTGTAAGTATAGTACTAAAACTATCCATGGATTTTTGGAATGCTACTATTATACACTGTCTGTCTAGTTATTAAAACCGTTTGAAGTTTTTGTTTTAGCCTTGTTCGTTATATTTGTTAGTGTCTCCTTGAAGTCTGGGAAATGGTTTGGTTAAATTGGTGGTTGAAGATTTTTCTTTCGGACCAACTTTGAGTTCTTTGTTTGCTTGGATGGCATGCAAGTAATTTTAAAGTATCCTTTAATCCTTGGTGGTGGAAGGTTTGATTGAATATCGAGAATTAGTTTTGAAACTTTATTAGATTTGTTGATACAAGAATTATTTTGAAGGAAATCATTTCATCGAATTTATTTTCATCGTATCTATTGTTTTTGTCGCCTCGTGTGCCAAAGTTTCCGTTCATGAGTCTTTCCTTCATCTGTAAGTATAGTACTAAAACTATCCATGGATTTTTGGAGTGCCACTGTTAAACACTGTTTATCTAGTTATTAAAACCGTTTAAAATTTTTGTTTTAGCCTTGTTCGTTATATTTGTTAGTTTCTCCTTGAAGTCTGGGAAATGGTTTGGTTAAATTGGTGGTTGATGATTTTTCTTTCCTACCAACTTTAAGTTCTTTGTTTGGCTTGGATGGCATGCAAGTAATTTTAAAGTATCCTTTAATCCTTGGAGGTGGAAGATTTGATTGAATCAATTAATTTTCAAATTCAATTTGATTGTCACTACAACATATTGAGTTTTAGGGAGGATGTTGAAGATATGAAAATATTATGTAGAATAATCTTCATAATGTTGTAAATGATAAATTTATTATTGAATGATAATTGTACTCCAGCAGCTCTAGAAATTATTAACATTGTATTCCTAATTATTCCCTATAAATATGAGACTTTTGTTCTTAGTACAACACACCAATTTATTAGCTTCTCTCTTTTGTTCGCTCTAATTTATAACACATTATCAGTATAATAGCTAAAATTTTTCAAAATCTAATATTCTCTGGGAAATAGAAGAAAGGGCAAAAGCATTAGAAGAAGCACGTTGAATGCAATTATGCAATAAAAACTGAAGCATTTTTGAATGAGAATCCACACCTTTTGAGGGCAGAAACTGGCTCATGTACTCGTGTGGCAGAAACTCACTATTTCATCTTTCTGAGCATTGCATCTTTCTTGGGTAGCCACCATCCATGAAATCTGGTACCATTATTTAATCATTATGTTTATAAGGTGATTATTATCCCATAATTATTATTTAATCCCGTATCTTTCTGCATAATTGTAGTGATTAAATTACCGTATGAACTACTGCACGTATGAATTATAGCAATGTTTCAATATTTCAGTGATTATTTAATTATTTATGATTTATATTAAATTGATATGAATCGTATTGTTACTCTTGGAGTAACACAATTTTATAATGATATTAATATTTCGGAAGAATATTATGTTTATTGCTTCTAAAGAGCAGATCTTGATACAGATAGATCTCTTACAATAATAATTTATCAAGTCTCTTGAAGAAACAAAATTCTGCAGTAGTAATATTCTACTAGAAAATATGCTTTTGAAGAGTTTAATTCTTAAATAATAGTTTGTTGATACTCACACTATTATTGACAAATATTTTAGTTAGATTTTACTTGCTCCCGAAAAGTTAAATACTATTTAACGTAAATGATTTTTTTACTCCTGAAGAGTAAATCCTTGTATAATTTATTATAATAATATTACTTGCTTCTCAAGAGTAATATACTACTATTTCAACATTCTAGAAGAACATTGACTATTGCTCTTAAAAAAGTACAAGTAAAATACAAGGTACTCTTGAAGTAGAACATGTTTCCAATAATATATAGTTTTGAATTCATATTTATCCTTGAAGGAAAATATATAGCTCATGTCATATTGATATAGATTAGTTTGTGTACTTGATTGAATATTATGTGATTATATAATATTCTTCGAAATTAATAAATATTGATTTATATCTTATATTGAACTAGAAATTATGTTTGTACTAAATAAATATGGTGTTGATGTTTTAGAAGAAACACATAAATGTTCAAGAAAGAATATTATCTACTCTTGAATAGCATGCCATTATAATTTCAATATTTAATAAGAATATTGATATATTGCTCCAGAAGAAGCAAAAATAATACATATTAGTTTTCTTGAAAAATACTGTAACAAATTTATACATATTAATATTTTAGAAGAATATTATGATTAATTTATTTAAATTAATATTCATGAAAAATATTATTTTGAGGCTCCAAAAGAGTCAATATTGTGTGATAGGAAGGGATAAACTTACAACTATTGTTAGTAATTTATTCCCCATTACATAAAAAAGAAACCTACAAAGTTTGTAATAGTGTTTCTTAATTAGTACACTATACTAAACTTTAGTGAACATTTTGATAAATATTATTTTAAACCAAAAGTTCAATAACTCTTATATTTTATTGTTGGCATGTCCAGTTAGACCATCATTGGATCAATAATTATGCAAAATAAAAAATTCAATGAATATTTAAAGAAGAACTAGAAGATTCTTTAATCAAATGAAATCATATATGATGTTTGTTCTCTTTCACGAAAATCTTTCATTAACCACCAATTCCCTATAGTTTTGAAAATTAATTAGGGTGATAAATGGGGTACGTCACCCCCCCCCCCCACACATTGACTATCTAAATAATATTTGTGTCTAATAGATTTGTTACATGACTGCATGAATTTGCAACCTAAAATTTGCACAATTACTCTCAAATTATGAGCATAATTTTCAAATTATACAATCAAAACGGTGTGTCTTGTCAATGCCAGTGAACCTAATTCTCAACATTTTAATAAGTGTTAGCTGAGATGTCAATAAATTGTTTAATATTATTGTTTGTTAAACACCTCCAATTAATTTAATTGAGAACAAAGTACTTTCCAATTGTTTAGTGAATGTTATTATTACGCATCATGCCAACATCATAGTTCTCACTATTATAATTGACTTATGATCATAGCCTAATTTTTTCATATAATTATTTTGTTGTAATATATGTAAAATTAGTCAACTACAATATAATATAATTGACTTATTATCATAGCCTAATTTTTTCATATAATTATTTTGTTGTAATATATGTAAAATTAGTCAACTACAATGTATTGAGTTGGAATGTAAATAATGTTGATAATAAATGCATAGTTTGAACTCTTATCCCAAATTAGTGATATTTTATAACGCATTGTCAATTTGATTTGACAATTCTCTCACCATTAGGGGAGGAATTAAGAAACTAGAAATAATATACAAATGCATCATTAGCTAAATCACGTAAAAGATAATTCGAACCAAAAGTTCGGGAAGATAATTTATTTAGATGCATTTCCTAACCACAGAAATTAACAATATCTCACACAACAACTTTAAATAACCCAATTCTAATTAAAGTCCTAGATAACAATTAGTTAATATTTTATTTGATGACACGCTTGAAGCGTGATGATATTCGATTCTAATATAAAAATCTCTAAATGAAAATGGAGCAATTAACAAAGATAGTCATATTAAAGAGGTATATACTCTTCATAAATATTTAAACATAATAAATTGTAAAACCCCATAAGAGGTTCATGTACCCGATATGTTGAAAATTGAGATATCTCAATAATTTATGTCATTATGAAAAAAAAAAAAGAATTGAAAAGAAAAAATCGTAGACAATATATTTTGTATTGCAACATATTATGAGTAACGAGGATATTAAAATAAATTCGTCTTCGATTAAAGTAATGATTGACCAGATAAAATGACGCAATCTTAGTAAAAGAAGTTTCTGGAGAAACTTGAAGTTTCTAGACATGATTCTACTAAAATTGAATTTAATAGAGTTATGGATCTACAGTATGAACATCTAAAAGTTTGTACTTATGCGAAATGAAAATAGAAAAAGTAAAGTTGTAATATGAGATGTATGACTCTTTACATAATGAATTTTGTGAAAATTTGTTAAATAAATAAATTATTATGTGGTAGATATAATCACAAGTTTCTATTTCATTAGTAGACAATGCATGGAATTTGATTTGCTTATAATAAATTTGACTTTAGTCAATTCATCTGACATGGCCATTAATGTTACCTTAAAGACATTTAATATGCCTAATGCATATAATATTATCATGAGAGAGAGTGAATATGCATTATACTCTTTTTTCTTTAACCAATGTTTTGTTCTATTGGATTTTCTTGACAAGATTTTTAATGAGACAACTTATATATATCGTATTTAAAAGAATAATGTACTATTTTTCATTCATTAGGATTTTTTTCAAAGGGTTTTTCCTAATAAGGTTTTAACGCGACATATTCTTTGTGTAATGAATGTCTATAACATACAAGACATTTACCCTCAAAATAATACTCTGATATGTATGAGATTCCTGAAAAGATCATCAAGAGCTTCTTTTGAATCATCATATTACTACAGTCATCAAGTTTGTCTCATTGTATTTTCTTGAAGACAATACCGTAAAAGACATTAATATTGAAGAAATTGACATAATAGACAATAATGAATTGATACAAAAATTGAAATTAGGGGAGCAACTGTACTCTTTTTGCTTCGATCAAGTTTTGTTACACCGAGTTTATTGATAAGGTTTTAACTATGCATATATTTTGTAATGTGTAATTCAAGGGGAAGTGTTATAAATAGTAAGTTTATTAGTGAACGAAAATTGTACCTCGCAGCCCTAAAAATTATTACCATTGTATTTCTAATCATTCACTATAAATATGATTTTGTTCTTAATAGAACATACAAGTTCATTGAATTCTCTATTTTGTTCTCTCTTTTCTTTCTAATTTATAATACACGATATTTTTTCAATTGTGTGGAATTATTTTCTTTAATAGTTGATTGTGTGATTATCATACAATCTTTTCTTTTAGAGTTATTTACAGTCTTATAAATATGGTCTTCTACTTTGTAATAGAAACACAAATTTATTATATACAATCTATAATATTCTAACATTTATTTCATAGCATGTCACAAGTGTAGATGGTTATTTGTAAATTCAATCGTAAATTTTAGATTCAAGAGATATCTATTCACCTTTTAAGGTGACATGTTGATAATTATGTGGAAATCTTATCTTATATTTTAGAGTGATTTGATAATCATCTTGTTCTAAAATAAGAATAATCCACATCTATTGAGTTTATAATTTGTTAGGTTAAAATTTGATAAAAATTTCAAGTCAAAGTCAACTATTAAATTTAACCACGCATTTCATTGGATTCATAAATTTTTAACCACACATTTCATCAATTTTTATCAAAATCTACTAAAAACCTAAATTGAATCTACACCAAACATGAGCTTTATCTCATCTTCTTTGACGAGAAGGTATTTTGGTATTGAATTAAGGTCACTAACTTAGTCTTATAAAAGTTTGTGAACTTCCTAAACTTGTACGAAGCTGGATATAAGTTGGAAGACTTTTCTTCTATCTTCTTAGTTAATATGTGTGAAACTTTTGAATACGACTACAAATGGAGGTGGCACCGGATGGATATAAAATAAGAGAAGGACTCTTGGTTAATGCGACTCGTGTGATTTCACTAGATAATGTTAGAGGGGAAGGGTTGACCAGTACTATATCTCTTGTTGTAGTTGATGAGAATGTAGTTATTTTGAATCTTTTAGTAGATCTAACAATGAATGAATTGAATGTAAGTTGTGGAAAAAGAATCACGTAGCTAACTCTAAATTTATCAAAGAACAATTGATAATTTTTGGTTGTTTTGCCTGTGAATAGGTCCCAGAGATAATTGAGCAATTATGGCTAGAATAAAGTTTTTCGCTTAACTGCTAAATGTTTTTACATCAGCCCTTGTTGAGTCACAGGGGTCTTATTTGACCATGTTTATTTATTTTATTTATAGGGTCAGTTGTAGGAGTTTAGTTTGTTTTTTTTTTTAGTGGTGTAGAACATGGCTTTGTGTTTACCAAGTCAGTAGTAGTTTGTTCTACACATTGCTTTTTTCTAGGATTTAGTGGATGCATTTTCCTTATTTCACATTATTATTCGTTGAAGATTAGCTATATATAAAGAGCATCAGGTTGTAAGCTTTTGTGTCATGCAGAAAATAATAAGTGTAATTCATCTCATATTGTTTATGTCCTTTTTCTCTCTGCTATTATAACAGTGGTATCAGAGCTGAGTGAGTGATTTATACAGACTCATGTTGAGAGTTCAAAAAGAGGAAGATTGAGAGAGTGAAATACGTGAGGTCAAGAGTGAGTTGGAAGCTGTAGCTCTTTTCTATTCCACTTGGTCTCTTTTCAACAGCAGCAGCAGTGAGATTTGGCCTCTGAAAATTTTGTGCAACCATCAATCCCTCGCTTTGATGGTCACTATGACCATTGGAGCATGCTCATGGAGAACTTCTTAAGGTCCAAAGAATATTGAACGGTTGTTGTTTTTGGAGTAGCAAAACCAGCAGAAGGTGATGTGCTGACAGATGAGCAAAAGAAGGAGCTTGAAGGACTGAAGTTAAAGGATCTTATAGCAAAGAATTATCTCTTCCAAGCTATTGATCGCTCAATCTTGGAAAAACCATTCTTTGCAAGGACACCGTCAAGCATATTTGGGATTCCATGAAGAAGAAGTACCAAGGTACAACAAGGGCTAAGAGACAACAGCTTCAAGCACTTCGTTCAGAGTTTGAAATACTTCAAATGAAGTTAGGAGAATCAATTACAGACTATTTTTCAAGAACGATGGCAATCATTAACAAGATGCTGATCTATGGAGACAAGACATAGGATGTTCTCATTGTTGCGAAGATTCTTTGATCCTTGACACCAAAATTTAATTTTGTTGTCTCTTCAATAGAGGAAGCTAATGATGTTGGTTTATTGTCAATTGATGAATTACAAAGTTCTTTGTTGGTTCATGAGCAAAAAATTAACCAGCAAGAAAAAGAAGAACACGTATTGAAGGCCTTATCAAAAAATCACTCTATACCCAATAGAGTTGAAAGAGGATGAGGAAGAGGTAGAGGTCGAGGTAGAGGAGGCAGAAACAACAATGATCGTGGGAACCAACAACATCATCAAGAGAGTCAATTTCAAGGAAGAGGCAGAGGACGTGGAGGCTACCATTCAACAACTTATAGATCAAAGTTACCGACAAGTCCAATGTTGAATGTTACGGATGTCATAGGTATGGCCATTATAAATCAGAATGTCAAACTGATTTGAATAAACAAATTGGAGACCAAACTAACTTCATAGAAAAGGAAGAAAATGTGTCTCTTTTGATGGTGTGTCACGAGAAGGAAGAAACTCAACAAAACATGTTGTATTTAGACACTGGTTGTAGCAACCATATGTGTGGAGAGAATAAGGCATTCTCTGAATTGGATGAATCATTTCGCAACTCTGTTAAGTTTGGTGACAACTTCAAAATTTCTGTTATGGAAAAAGAAAAGGTAATAATCCAAACGAAAGTAAATTCCACCCACACTATTGCTAATGTTCTTTTTGTGCCAGATTTAAAGACCAACTTGCTTAGTGTGGGTCAGTTACAAGAAAAAAGATACGAGATTTTTGTCAAAGATGGAGTATATAAGATTCAAGATGTAAAGTTGGGCTTAATTGCTCAAGTTAACATGACTGCTAGTCGTATGTTCCGACTTTATCTCCATAATACAGCTCATTCATGCTTCTCAGCAAAATTGAAAGATGAGGCATAGCTATGGCGCTTTCACTATGGGCATCTGAATTTTAGCGGATTGAAAACACTACAACAGAGGAACATGGTGACTGATCTTCCTCAAATTTCAGCTCCTTCTCAAATTTGTGAAGAATGTGTTGTTAGCAAACAACACCGTAATCATTTCCCACAAGGAAAATCTTGGAGTTTCATTTCGACATTTGTAGGCCAATAACACCACATTCTAATGGAGGTAAAAGATATATAATTGCCTTCATTGATGATTATAGTCGTAAGATATGGGTTTATTTTTTGCAAGAAAAATCTGAAGCCTTTGTAGTTTCTAAAAGCTATAAAGCGCTTGTTGAGAAAAAAGTTGGCAACCTAATAAAAGTTCTTCGCACAGATCGCGGTGAAGAATATAACTCAGATGAATTTTCATATTTTTGTGAGAATCATGGAATCAAGAGACAACTTACAGCAGCTTATACACCCCAACAGAATGGTGTACGTGAGAGGAAGAACCGCACTATTATGAGTATGGTGCGAAGCCTTTTGACAACAAGTGGGATTCCAAAACATTTCTGGCTTGAAGCAGTTAATTGGAGCATTCATATATTGAACAGAAGTCCCACAATCGTTGTTCAAAATATGACACTGGAGGAAGCATGGAGCGGAAGGAAACTTGTTGTAGATCATTTTCTGATTTTTGGGTGTATTGCCTACGCCCATATTCCAGATGAGAAGAGGAGGAAGCTAGATAACAAAGGGGGAAAATGTATTTTTCTTGGTGTTAGTGATAAGTCAAAAGCTTATAAGCTATACAATCCTAGCACCATGAAAATTGTTATCAGTCGTGATGTGGTATTTGAAGAAGGCACTTGGTCATGGAATCAAAATGGTGCTAAAGAAAATGTTCCAGCTGATTTGGATGATGATGAGAAAGGGCACCGGCCTATGGAGAATGAGCAAGAAGAGGAACTCACTCAAAATATTCTAGTAGCGGTCAATACCCACTTGTACAAAGGCCTTAACGTGTTCGAAGAAGACCAGCATGGATGACTAATTATGAGGTAATTGGAGTTGACCAAGGTGATGACCCACTTACATATTTTGCTCTGTTTTCAGATTGTGATCCTACCATTTTTGAAGTGGCTGTTAAAGAACTAAAATGGAGAAAGGCTATGGATGTTGAAATTATAGCTGTCGAAAAACATGATACATAGGAGCTATGCGATCTTCCAAAAGGGTAGAAGACAATTGGTATAAAGTGGGTCTACAAGACAAACCTGAAGGAAAATGGTGAGGTTGACAAGCATAAGGCACGTTTGGTGGCTAAGGGCTACAAGTAGGAGTTTGGTGTTGATTATAAAGAAGTCTTTGCTCCGGTTGCAAGGCATGACACAATCAGATTGGTGATTGTGATGGCAACTCAAAAATCATGGCCTATCTTCCAGTTAGATGTGAAATCAGCATTCCTTCATGGAGATTTGAAATAAGAAGTATTTTTCGATCAATCTCCTGGTTATGTGAAACTTGGCAACGAGCATAAAGTGTATAAATTAAAGAAAGCTCTACATTGATTAAAACAAGCTCCACGGGGCTTGGTATAATCATATAGAAACTTATTTTTTGAAGGAAGGATTTCAAAAATGTCCTTATGAACATACACTTTTCATAAAGATTGAAGATGGAGCGAAAATGCTCATTGTTTGCTTATATATAGATGATTTAATCTACACTAGAAATAATACAACCATGTTTGGAAGTTTTATGAAATCCATGATGGCTGAATTTGAGATGTTTGATCTTGGTATGATGCATTAATTTCTTGGCATTGAAGTGGTGCAGTCCTACGCTAGAATTTTTATTTATCAAAAGAAGTACGTGTGAGAAATCTTGGATACATTTCAGAGAATGATTGTAATTCTGTAAATACTATATCTAAGTTTGGTGTGAAGCTAAACAAAGATAATAGAGGAAAGAAGGTTGATGACAATCTTTACAAACAGATAGTGGGGAGCTTAATGTATTTGACAGCAACAAGACCTGATATTATGCATGTTGTAAGTATGATTAGCAGGTACATTGAACGTCCTATGGAGATTCATCTCTTTCCTACAAAGAGAATTTTTCGATACTTGCAAGATACAACAGATTTTGGGTTGTTTTACCGGAATGGAGAAAATACAGATTTAGTTTTAGACAGTGACTATGTTGGAGATCTAGACGATAGAATAAGCACATTGGGATGTGTTTTTATGATGGGTTCAGGAGCTGTGTCGTGGTGTTCAAAGTAGCAAGCAATTGTTACTTTGTCAATAGCCGGAGCAGAGTTCGTTGCTACAACAGCCTGTGCTTGTCAAGCTATTTAGTTGACAAAAATTCTTGGAGAGCTTCATTTCAAGCAAGAAGGAGCCAATACAATTTATTTGACAACAGTTCAACAATAAAACTCTCCAAAAATCATGTTTTACATGGAAGAAGCAAGTATATAGATGTGAGGTTTAATTTCTTAAGGGATCTCACGAAGGAATGAGTCATTGATCTCATTCATTGCAAAAGTGAAGATCAAGTTACTGATATTTTTACCAAGTCCCTCAAGTTGGCTACATTTCAGAAACTGAGAAAGCTGCTTGGCATTGACAAGTTGGATTAAACTGAATGTTGGAAAACTCTCAGGTTAAGGGAGGGAATGTTGAGTCACATGTGTCTTATTTGAGCATGTTTATTTATTTTATTTATAGGCCAGTTGTAGGAGTTTAGTTTGTATTTTTTTAGTGGTGCTAAACATGGCTTTGTGTTTACCAAGTTAGTAGGAGTTTGTTTTGCACGTTGCTTTTTTCTAGGATTTAGTGGATGCATTTTTCTTATTTCACGTTATTATCCGTTGGAGATTAGCTCTATATAAAGAGCATCAGGTTGTAAGTTTTTGTGTCCTGTAGAAAATAAAAAAAGTAATTCATCTCATATTGTTTATGTCCCTTTTCTCTCTGCTATTGTAACAGACCTCACTCTAAATCACTTCGTTTGGTATATTAGAATCCTATGTGCATTAAACAAGAAAGTTAGATATGGCATCGTACTGGTATATGCATTCATATATAGAATATAGAGGTTGCCTTTCTATATGCAATTAGACTCCAATTTTGGGGCGAGCAAAAGTTTTGAATTAAAACTGATTCGGCGTGTTGGTGAAATATTAGATCGAACCAAACCATGCCTAGAGCTACTACGAAATCTATTAAGGTTGCTTTATTAAAGAATTATTTTACATGTACGTTTACAACCTGGTCTACATGTAACAAAACCCTTTATTTAATTTTGATTATGTTTCCTTTCCTTTGTGAAGTTGTACATTAAACTACCATAGAAATGGGCAAAAACTTCTTTAGTTGGTTTAATTCGATTCTATATAAAAAGCACTTGGAGTAGAATTTATTTAATAATAAGAATTGCACAACAAAATTGTTAATTGGTGTTGCTTTTTCTTAATAAAATCGTATTAATCCGTGTATAAGTAATAATTTATCTATCTATCTACTCTCTTCTCTTTTAAAAGAGCCAATCAGGATTTACTGTTCATTTGTGTAACCTTCCTTTTCACACCTATCTACTTTCTACTGTTAATCAACCAGTTTGGATTAAACAACACCTTTTTGAAAACATTAAATGCTCTGTCCATAGGGGTACTTTTAAAATTGACCCGGTCAAAGATGCATATTTCCATTTTGACTTTTCAAATTCAACTTATTCATATTTTCACAATAGCCTATTTAATGAATAAAAAGACAAAAACGCCCCTTAAGCATGTAAAACAATTACAAAATATTGTTTTGTTTAAATGACAATGCTACTATTTAGAAAACAAATTAACACTAAACACTCCCTACGTAAAATTTCAAAATCAAGTAACTTTTATTAACTGTTTATTATCTGGCGAGAAATAGCCGGTCAGTTGTTAACAGCCAGCTGTTCAACGAGCTGTTTCGGCTGTTAATACCCCACTATTATGGCCGTTTCGCTTTTTTTAGTAATTGTTAAAAGTCGAATTATCGACTATATATTTTCTTTAAAAAATTCTGTTCAACTGTTTCGACTTTTTTAAAAAAAAATTCTGTGAAAAGCCAAATCTTCGACTCTATATTTTCTTTAAAAAAAAATTGTTTCTTCTTGCAGATATGGTTGTAATATCAGTTTGTTAGTTTGGTCACTACAAATTGGATGAGAAAGATGAATGGGTATGGAGATGGACAAACGATAAACGTGGCGGTACTCCAATTTCCATAACGGAGAGTACAACATATGCGGGAACGTATCATGATTTACAAAACAAGTTGAATGTCGACCCCCTCTCAATACGATATGAAACTGAGATTTTGATCAAGGATGATTCATCTATTCTAATTTCACCCATGAAGGTTACTTGTGAGAAAGAAGTGAATTGTCTATTTGAATTGAACAAAATGTACACGACTCATCTTTGTGTGACTTTAGTGAGGAATGATGTGGGCAAAGGTGGTCAAGAAGATTCGGTTGGAGGGGATCACAATGCCAATGATTTGTATGACACAGTGGAGATAGCTCATGTGGATGATGTGGTTATTCCCGAGCCAATTGTTCCTCATCGTGATCTCACTGTTACAAATTAGGATTCGATTGTTTTATCACGTAGGAAACATGAGAGGGGTGGGAGCGTAAGGGCTAGAATGAATGATCCATCATCTAATTCTTCGCATGTGGTTCCCGATGATGATGATTTGTATGTTGAGCAACTGTTCGAAACAATGAAATATTTGCAGGAAGTTGCGCATCGATTTCAAATTCTTTATATATATATATATATATATATATATAAAATTCAAACAAAAGTAAATTATTATTGTATATTGAGCAACTGTTTGAAATAAATAATGATTTGCAGGAAGTTGCACATCGATTTCAAATTCTTTATTTAATTATTTATATAAAAAATTCAAACAAAAGTAAATTATTAAAATTAAATAAAGAATATAAATAGTATTCAATTAAATTTAAAAAAAATTAAGATTTGTTTACAATGAATATTTAATTAAAGAATTTAAATTAAAAAATTAAAAGGAAAAAATAAAAGAATCTGTTAATTTGTTAAAAATGAATATTTCATTTTAGTATTATCAATTTCAAATTCTTTATTTAATTACATATATAAAAAATTCAAACAAAATGAAATTATTAAATTAAATAAAGAATATAAATATTATTTAATTAAATTTGAAAAAATTAAAGATTTGTTGACAATGAATAATTAATTAAAGAATTTTAAATTAAAAAATTTAAAGGAAGAAATAAAAGAATATGGTAATTCGTTAAAAAATAATATTTCATTTTAGTAATTATCAATTTCAAATTCTTTATTTAATTATATATGTAAAAAATTCAAACAAAAGAAAATTATTAAAATTAAATAAAGAATATACATATTATTTAATTAAATTTGAAAAATTAGCGACTTGTTTACAATGAATATTTAATTANTAATTAAAAATTTTAAATTAAAAAACTAAAAGGGAAAAAAAGAATTTGCTAATTCGTTAAAATATAATATTTCATTTTAGGAATCATCAATTTGAAATTCTTTATTTAATTATATATGTAAAAGATTCAAACAAAAATGAAATTGTTAAAATTAAATAAAATTAAAGATTTGTTTACAATGAATATTTAATTAAAGAACTTTATATTAAAAAATTAAAAGGAAAAAAAGAATTTGTTAATTCGTTAAAAATGAATATTTCATTTTAGTAATTATCAATTTCAAATTCTTTATTTAATTGTATACGTAAAAAATTCAAACAAAGGGATATTATTAAAATTAAATAAATAATAT
>CAIGRP010013408.1:0-13183 GCA_903798385.1 Fraxinus cuspidata
AGTCTTAAAGAAGTGGTAGACGTGGATAATGCTTAAGGGTGAAGGAATTTACCATTACAGGGATAAATCAATAGGCATGAGGTGTACCAAGCATGAGGTGGTCTCTTGGGGTTAAAATCTGATTTTGTAAATATCATTGCAGGTACAAATCAAGAATCGTTGGCTTATTTTAACGTGTTCAAAATCCACTTTACTTGTTCTAAGATCCCAAAATATTTTATAGAGCTAATTCTTTAGGCGTTCATTCATTACCTACTCGATTGACACCCAATTCTCGATCGATTTTCACAATTTGCACCTCAATGTTTATAACGTCATATAAACCTTATCTTATCGCATTGTGATTATGTTACTTTATGTCTCATGTCCCAAATGTGTCAATCACCTATCTAGAGTTTAAGGTTACCCTGATCAATCGAATGGAGAATTTGCAACTTTGTCGGTACTAATTCTGGTATTTTCAATATTCTCATTGTTTAGCAAGTCAATCCCCAACACCTAGATTAATCTTTCCTCTACCATAGCTCAACGTAAAATTAGCTGGCACAGAGTTAGCCGATGTTTATTCCCTTTCACCACCTAGGTCGAGGAGTAAAGTGCCGACACCATACCAAGGTTTTAAATCTCAATAATTGAATTCATCATTTTAAGAGAAAGCAATTAAAAAAATCGATGCAAATGACATTATAAATAGCATGCAATGCTTGAATCATATTGGTCAAATGTGATGTGAAGTTCGGGGTATTACAATATGTTTTGGGTCTATCTTCATAAACAGACCACCATAATCTTGTTTTTGGTAAAGTGAGATAGAACAGTCATGAAGGTTGCATCATTTGAAATGTTCGCTACCTCCATGGATTGTTTATTAAATTTAATTAATGTAGCTTTTCAAAGACTTACTTTTTCCTTGCTTGATACTTTCAAGGCGTTCCTTGGGCGTGGTCTCAACTTTAGAACCCATGAATTGAGTTAGAAAAGTAGTTGCTAGGTCCATCCAAGTTTTGATAGACTTTTGATGCAACCTTCTGAACCATCTTTGAGCATTGGGAAGCTTTGCTCATAATAGCATCAATGGGCCCCTTTCGGCTCCATCCATAACGTATATCTATCTAAATGACTAAGGGGGTTTCCTTCATTTTGGTCAACTTAACTATAAATTATAGTGAGGTAATTAACTAGAATAGTAAAGAGATAACGTTATTTGACTTTTCCTTGAAAGTATTGTAGTACAAAAAATGGAAAATAAGTTAAGTCGTGGTCACTAAAGGGGGCCATTTGCCTCCATTTATAGCTGAATTTGGAATGGTTCTTCACCATTTTCACGTCATCTACAGTGTATAGGACGTCAGCCACCGTGTTTTCCTTGTAAGTGTGCCAAATTATTCAGTCGGGAGGGGTTTTTAGTGGATGAAGAGGTCGGCTTCCTGCAGCTTATCATGATATCTTGGATAATTGCATTTATTCCATCATTGTTGATATCAGATTGGTTAGCCCTTTGGTGCTTATTTCAGCTATACCACGTGTTGATATGGAGTTGGTCAAAGCAAAGGTGATGATATCGTCTAGTCAAATTAATAATGACGACGTTCCTTAATCATGGTGGAGCTCACCGAGCTCAATTATGACTTGGACCGAGTTGTTTACAGAGATAACGTGGGATTGTATTTATAGATTTTGTTTAGGAACCTTCATTAGGGAAGGCATTTGTATTTAGTTCTTAATTAAGGATCTAGTACCAACAGAATAGATCATCAAGATCCCAATATATAAAATGGTATAATTTTACATAAACGAATTAATCAATATGCCATTTTCTCCGCAACTACAAAATATAGTTATCCTAATGAGAAAATAATTATCAAAAAACACATCCTTGCACCAGCAGGCCAAAATTTAAAACTTCAGTCGGTATATTTGATAGTACAATCTATAGAAAACCTTAAAAATCTGAGGGTTTAAATTTTTATTAAGGCAAACCTATTTGATTTGAGAGAAAAAATAATTTTTCTCTCTATTCCTAATAAAAAATTGGGGAGGCCAGAACAGGAAGAAGAAAAACTCGACTTCATTTCATATCTACTTTGAATTCATCAGATTAATTTTTTGATATGACCACGAATTAGTGAGAATTGTAGTTTTAAGGTATATTTAGGTCATTTTAATCTTTTTTTATCAAAATTTTATTGAAACTTGAATTTTGTCAAAATGCTATTGATTGGTAGAGTTGGATAGAAATTCATGTCAATTCTTTAAGCCTTTGAAGGTCACATGACTGCTAACTAAGCAAAATGTCAACGACACTTTCTCCGAGTGTATAAGATCCACAAATTATATATATCAGATTGGGATTGGATAGTAAACTTATTTAATAAATTTTGATGATAAGACTTATGATTGCTGGGAATTTGAAATGAAACACATCCCATGTGTTCATGCATTCCAAGCTACAATGCCTAAGGTAAGTCATGTTTACGAGTTAGGATTCACATATTATTCTAGTGCTTACTGGAGAGGAGCTTATATGTAGCCATACTCTTTATTGTGAATGATGTACTTGATATTGTGAATAAGGTCGACTGGAATGTACGCATGTACATTTGGTATGTGGTTACTTTGTTTACAATATTTTGTAGACAGCTGGGTTGGCCACCTACTCAACGAAGAAGGTCAAGCGTTGAAGTTCATAGAAAACCTTACAGATGTTCTAGATACGATGCCAATGGTCATAACTGGAAAAGATGTTCGAAGCCAATCCCCATTTACAATGGTTAATGTGATGCATGTGTTAATCTACTTAATCTTTTGACGACCATTTTCCTATATCTATACTGTACAGATCTTATTGTAATGACCAATATGGATGATTTTTATTTGATTGTATTGAGTTTTGATACCCAATAAATCCGGACAATAATGTTAAAATGAGTTGGATGAATTATATCAACACCACATTGATTGGCTTGACCCGAAAACAAATTTGGCCACTGGAAGAAACTAGTAATTTATGTTGCTCGTGATCCTTTCATTAGTTGGACGACCCTTTATGAGTTAGCCCTTTACCTTTGGTTTGTTGGCCCATTTCATGTTTTGTTTCTTGTCTCTATTTGAATGTAGGTAAATTAAAGTCTTAGCCCAGTTGTTTTGGCCCATATGTCCTTAACCTAAGTCTATATATATTGCCTCTTGTCACGTGAGATTCGTGTGGTGCAATTGTATGAACAAAGAGGACAAACGTCTATTTTTCACCAAAATTGTGATTTTAACTTGCTATCTTCTTCCTTTATGGTTAATTGCATCCACCATATTATCATTTGTGAGTAATGTTTACAAGAGGATAACCATAGTGGTGTTAATTTTCAAGACAATTGGTATCAAAACTTCTAGGTGTGATAAATTTGGCAGAAATAGATCTAAAAATTAGCTAACATTCTTGGAACCAATCTGATCGGATCTAAAAAAATAAGGATTTCAACCACACTGCTCACATGGTACATGAACGGAAGGCATATTCGAACTCTACAAGTCATAGTGCACCCTGCATGGTGGCACATAAGGTTAAAGGACAGCACCGATGGCAGCACATGAAACCATAGGCAAAACTTCCATCAACATATAGGGTATGAGGTAAGATTTCGACGACAGTCTTCAAAGACAAAATATTCCTGGTGACACTACGGACCCTGTGGTGGTGTTCGTTTTCAGTTTTAGGCAATATTTTGGTTTTGAACCATTTTCCCCTTAGATGTTTGTGTTTCAAATTTTGCTTGTTTGGTTGATGCAATTGTTGAAAGTTTTAGGGAAAATAGTGGTGGTCCTACAATAGTAAATTTGAATATCTCCTTAATTATGGACCTACATAATTGGTCCACTAGGTATCATGTTCTTTCGTTATTATTAATACTACATTTAAGGCTATCGTGTGGGGGTGACAATTTATTTTTCGCATGAAAGGCCATCATATGGGGTGATATTTAGTTTGGGCTTACCATGTGAGATAACTATTGCATGCTAGATCTGGATTATTATTTGCTAATTCCGGCCTTAAATTCTTTTTGATTGTGCTTTTGGCTTTTTGGTTAATTTTATTGTCATATATTTTGCAAATAGTATTGCCTATGACTTTAAGAAAGTTTGATTGGCTATTTTATATGATTCGTGCCTCTTTTTTACTCATGGATGTTGCTTGTTTGCATTATGTATATTTTTTGATAAAATGATAACACATTTTGAGTTGGATGTTTTTAATGGTAAATGTGTTTATTTGATATAGAAACAAAAGTTGAAAGGTAGAATTTGGGGTAGGTATAAGTTGGGAGCAAAAGGTAAAAGTTATTATAACTGCAGTAAAATTGGATATTTTATGAGGAGTATCCTAAAAGGAATAATAAGCAGAAAGTAAAGATGAGAGATGAGGCGAATGTTTCCATTGGGTTTAGTTTTGACCTGAGTGAAGTTTATTGATATTAAACCTCATTACTGCATTTGGATTTCTGTAGAATCCTATATGCATGAATAATTTCTTGATTCTGGTGCATCGTTGTACATTACATTCTATTACATTAAATGTGTACTTTTGTATAAATTTGAGAGTGATCATTAATGTGTGTAATATGTTGCACGCATAGTAGTTGTGATTACCTTCGAGAGGATTGATATTGGGTGTGCTCTCACTTTAGTACGTGCATTAGTGGTAAATATGTCAGCTCGTAATATGGAGAATAGATGCTAGTGAGAGTGAGAGAGTGATTAAACATTTGGAATTCTCTATCTGTGAGAATCTTGATTAGGTGGAGTGAGAGAGTGACGCTCCTATTACCTCCATTAGGTGGAAACCTATTATTCACTTAGGTTGATAGAGAGAGTTAGTGATAGAGGAATATCTCATGGATTTAGGATTTGTAGTGCTTTACAAGTTAGGCATTAAGAATGACTAATTCAGTGAGCAAGATTGGCGATCAGAGGAGATATATGTTTTCAAGATATGAGCCACATGAAATGGAATATGATAATTGTGGTGAGATCTTTTCTTGGGATTATTTATGTATTGATTGTATATGTTGGCCAATTACTTGATTAGCTTGGTGTTAGTTTGATATTCCCTGTACGTTCAACATGTTGAAAATATCTATTTATTATCCTATGATGTGTGCTCATCGCATATGTACTATTTTATACTCTTGATTATTATTGTGAATATCCATTTCTAATAAGGTTATAGACCTTAGTCCTTAGTGAGTACATGGAGCAGGTACGGTATGTGTTTCAGAATAGAGATACATGTAAGGTTTGTAATTCCAATTTTATTTGATTACCTTGATTAGGAAGTATAAATTTTGTGTTGTTTGTTTGCAAATTTATTGGGTATTAAGGTGGAGATTTATAGAATTTTGACACCCAATAAATTCGAGCAATGACGTTAAAACCGGTTGAATTAATTATATCAACACCACATTATTTGGCTTGACCTAAAAATAAATTGGGCCACTCAAAGCATCTATTAAATTATGTTGCTAGTAGTTCGTTCATTAGTTGGACGATCTGAGTTAGCCTACTTCGCCTTTGGTTTGTTGGCCCATCTCAGGTTTTGTTTTTTGGCCCAATTTTATCGTAGCCCAGCTTAAGTCTCGGCCCAATTGTTAAGTTTCTGCCCATGTGCTCTTAACCTAAGTCTATATAAATTGATTCTCGTGTCTTGTGAGATTCATGTGGTGGAATTGTGTGAACAAAGAGGGCAATCGCGTGTTTTTCTCCGAAAGCTGTGAGTTTACTTGCTATCTTCTTTCCTTGCGGCTATCCATCATATTATCCTTTGTGAGTAATGTTTACAAGAGGGCAACCATAGTGAGGATTTGGATTTGGGTTGAGCTTACTAGAGGTGGTGTTTGATTTGTTGTTGAAACTGAGCCCAATTTGCACAGAATTGAAGATCTTGGTGTTAATTTCCATGAAAGATCGTAGATACGGCCTGTTGACACATATATTTAATGTCATTTTGTGGTTTCTGAATTGCAGACTTTGCAATTGTAATTACATCCTTAGGCAATGGTGATACCGTATTGTGTTATAGTGATAAGCAAACATATTAAATTTCGACCACACAACATTCTTTACTAGTGAATTAAAATAACTGACAACACCCAATTAGAAACGAGTAAAATACTTGGACAATCACAAAAAATAACGACCTAAGTCTGGAAAGTATGCATCAACAAAAAATAATGTGCAACAATCAGTAAGAAATCACTCATTGGTCCTCCACCGCCTACTCCACACCCAATTCTTCATGCCGCATCATCATCATCATCATGTGTAGTGCTAGTTGATGGTTTAGACCTCCCCTGGAAATTTACACAGGATCTATGAGGCATCTCAACTGCTGGAAGTCGGTTAAATGATTGTTTTGTCCACCTAGTTCAGAAAAAGGGACTGGAGAGACATACCGTTTTGGAGGTGTTCGAACAATGGAGTCAAGGTTGATCAGAGTCTTGTTCAAAGACCCCGGACTTTTGCTTGACTGCAATTTTTTTGCACTGTGTTTGGCGGAGGGGTCTTTTGATTTGTCTCCATCCTAGCTAACCTTCGGTGTTTGGGTTTGATACAAAGATTAAAAATGCAGAGATTGTTGCACGAAGACAAGTGAATACAATTGCTTATCAAGAACACTTTTAATAACATTCTTTGTGTTCTTGCCATAAGGGTCCTCTCGCGATCATATGGTAAGCTTGAATTTTATTTCATACATTGCTAATTTGCATTTGATGCGTATTTGTTGAAATAGGAAAACAAGTTTGATAATGTTGTATGTGATTATAACGGAAATGCCTTTAGCTGTTAGTTGATAAGTGATTGAGGCAATTGATGTTTCAAATTTTTGAGTCGGATTGTAAGTTTTTACATTCACCATTGAGTATAAAACCACCATTGACCCATAAGGTTAATGAGTTTTTCTTCCGACTGCTCATTTTCGCGAAGAAGTATCTGAAACTCGCTCATGGGTTGGACAATGTTACCGGAACAATAGGAACCTATATGATAATAGAGTCCTATATTTAATTACGAGTCCAATATTTTTCAAGAAATTAAAATCCCTCTTAACATGGATGCACATCTAATGTGTCATCACATTTCAAAGTTCTAAAGAACTTGATTTGTAGGTAAATCGGTTATTCGATAATTATAGATAAAAATAACTTTTGTTGTAGACTTTTGATGCGCTAGCTTTTGAAGTATCATGTAGTGATTGACGTTATAAGATGAAGTGGGATTTTTGAATCGCCAAACGTACCCAATATTTTTGATTATGTGAGAAAAAAAGTATAAAATTTCGAATCATATTTCTTAGAAATTGATTTTATGTGCTTTGGATAGTAAAATGTGTTTAATTTTAATTTATAGAAGCTTCCAATTTTATTATTTTCTTATTAGGACTTAAATATTATTGATACAATTTTATTTCAACATTGATTTTATATATGTTGTAAGCATAAGTCTAAATATGAATATGATATTCAATTTTGTTACGCACTTATTTAAACTTTAAATATTTTATTAATAAACACGATCTAAAATAATGAAATATACATTACATTTTATATATTTAATAAAAAAATATTCTTAAAACCAGTTTAAAGGCATGATTAAATCTATATTAATTTGCATATGCGTTCCATATCATACTACAATCATTTTTTTAAAAGAATTTCTGTTTTTGTAACAAAGTCTAGTTTTTGATAAAATTAAGGGTTATACTTTTGATTAGCAAAATTACCTTAAAGAGGCAAATCTGAGAATGCGAAAATGATAAGCAAGCACATTGATTATCCACACCCATTTGATACATTTTAATTTCGAGAATGAAATTTATTTTAAGGGGTAGAATTTGTAAACATTGCATGTCGTGATTGTTCTGTGTTACCTTAATGTCATATTTACTATTTAATTAATAAATTTATAGTTCTCGTGACTAATCATGTTTTGCAATGGAATGTATCTTTGACATCCTAAACGATCAACTTCTTAGCAAAGTTAATTATAATGTATATATGATTCAATTAAAAATAAAAATACATTATATGATATATTCTTTTAGCTGTGTGCTTATAATTTTATGACTTGCTATGATTTGAGGTAAATCAAACCTAGGTTTGTCCTTGTATACATTTTTTTTTTATTAAGTAAATCTTAATTATTTAATTGGATTGACATTTAGGCAATAAATTAAGTTTTAACCGACTAATGAAACAGCCCATTGATATTTTGTTTAATTATGTAGCAAAAACTTTCCATTTATAATGAAAATATAATTAGAAGGCAAAACCCTTCCTAAATACTACACATCTCATTACAAAATAAAGTCCCCCTTTTATTCATTGGGACCAAGAATCTATCCAATAAAATAAAATACTCATATTTGTATGCTGTTTTATCTTCTGTGATTTTAAGACTTGCACATAAGGTACTAAAATTATTAATTTATCTTGTGCTTCAATCTATTTTTCATGTTATGATGAGTCCATTCTACACTGTTGAATCGTAAGAATAATTATTGCCAGCTCCATTTCACACACACGTGCGTATATTTTAATGAAATGTAGATATGCATTCATGATATTATCCCTTTATTATTTAAATCACATTGCTAATATTTTGAATTGAATATTGCTTACCACTTCCTGGGTTATTTTTCAAAGAAGTTTAGTTTACTAAATTCATATTGACCATCCACAATATTTATTTGTAATTAAATAATATAAAAAATTATTCAATATATATATGAAAATAAATTCAATATGACTCAAAAACTAAAAAAATACGCTATACAACATACTTTGTAACTTTGAACTTAGACAAACTGCATGGACAACGCTAACATTTGATTGGTCCAAATAATTTTTAAGTGGAAGCAGTCCACTTTGATGGGCCAAAGTGCCCTTAACTAGCCCACCTAATTGGGCATTTTTCTTACCCATAAATACCAATTAAATGAATAATTGGCTTCAAAGGCCCAAACACAAAAAAGACACCGCAGAAAATGACAAGGCTGCACCCTTCAGTCAAAAAGCACCATTGGCCAAAAAAGTCTGATACCTATAACCCAAAGTGGCAATTGAAAACCTGCCGGAACAATTGATCCGACTTCCTATTCCAGAAAAATTGGCTACACCAACTGAGGTTCCCAAGGTGTGACTAAAATTCAAAATGAAAGCTGAAATTTGAATTTTATATCAACACCTATACATACAAAATACATACAACTCTAAGAAATGAAGCTGCTACAGTCCACATTCACCTGTAAAAGACATTCCAACCAGATGCTGAAGATCCAAACTGAAGCTGGAGGCTAACCTGGACTGAATAAACGTAGTAGAAAACATACCAGCCCACCACCACATGAAGCTGACCCAAAATCAGAAATAAACTGCACCAAGAAACAAGCTGAACTGAAAACGGGCAGAAACCAACCAACTGCGAAGCTGTTGAAGCATACACAAGCATGCTGGAAGCTGAAAGATCTACCCTTAAACCAAAGTCGACCAGCACTGCCAGAAACTGTAGAGGACCAGACATAACAAATGACCCTTGAAATTGTCCAAACTGGAAGGGAGATCCCACTTGCACCTACAGCCAGTGATGGTGATGGACTGAAACCGCAACTAACCACAAACCAAGCAAACCTGAAAAGAAATTCATCCTAGAAATTTTTGGCTTCTTCCTCACTTCAGAGCACTGTTTCGGCGAAGCCCTGCACGCGTGGTCACGCCCTCTCGAAGGGTGCTAGGTCCGTCGCTGTGTGTGTGTGTGTGTGTGTATATATATATAAATGTCAATTTTATTAATGTCAATACTTACTGGTTAAGCTTTTGAGGTAGCCAAACAATTTTGTGTTCCTCCTCATATGATTTAAAACCATTTATACATGTAGGCATTGCTTGATAGGTGTGTTATCATTTAAGTGTGGGTGACATTAAAATAAATGGTGCATATGTGATCGTTGCCTATTAATTTGGTATCTCACGTGGTGGCAACATAAAAAAATTCAAATTAACTTTTTAGTATATGATGTTAAAATATTCTTTCATTCATGTAAGTTAGAAAGCGCGAAAGGCTGATAATTCTAAAAATGTACCCAAGATGAAATAATATATTATTTAATTTATATAAGAGTAAAAATTAATGAAGAGTTTGGGAAAGTTATTTATTATGGATAATGAAATAAGATTACACCACGTTGATTTTCGTGGGCGGCTAGAAACATCACCACTTATTATTCTAAAAGTAAATTTCTAAGAATTCCAGGTAAGCTTCTTCTTCTTCTTTTTTTTTTTTCATCCGCATGTCATACTGTTAAATGTATAAATGTGTCACATAAATTGTCCTTATGTAAACATGATATTTAATTGTTACGTTTTATGTCATTAATTCTTCTCATGACATATTCATGCACGTCAATAAATCTATTACCATTCATGAAGTTTTAAGAAGTAAAAAGATTTTCAAATGTCAATGAGTTAATAAATATATTAAAAAGATATGTATCTCGAATGCTTTTGTTAAGAGATGTATGTTTATGTAATGAAGGTGTGAGTGGAAAATGGGGCATGGGGTATTTGTGCACTCGACTAATGTTAAATGATAATGTTAATGTTAATCGTTTTGAGGTACTATCAGTGGATTTGATCAGATTTCAAATAACATGGCTCATTACATTTTGATTAACTAGGTGATACACCATTGAACTCACAAATGGTAATGTTTTTAAAGAAATAAAAGAAAAAGGGATTACATATTGAGAAATTTTTATTTTATTTTTAAAAAATTCATATACATATCATAAGCATGCACCATTTGCATGTGATTTGCTTACTAAGCGTTAGCTCATTCTACGTTATCCCTCCTCATTTTTAGATAATGAAGATAAGATAATTTGAGATGACGACTTGTGGTGAGACGAACTCAATACTATCATCACATAAATATTGTATTCGTTGGGAGAATAATTTAACATTTAATTTAATTGTCTTATATTTTTATTTAGTACAAATTATTTTCTTAAATGAAGTCATTGACGTTAATTATGCTTGAGAAAATTCTAATTATCTCTCGCATTTATGATTTTAAAATATAATTCAATGATAATACTTTGAAGTTTAGGGTACCTAGATTTGGGGTGTTACATTCACTCTTGAAGAGAAACTCAGTCAACATCAACCACAACAAGTATTATCACTGCCACAGATCAGAACGACACCATATTTATAAAATGTCGAGACCTCAGAGAAGATGCTAAAGCCCTAATCAGACGAGGCCACCTCCAAGAGTTTGTAGCTAAATCGAGAGAAGCAACACATACCTCTTCTATACAAGCAAACACACCAGTACCTTTACCATACCAACCAGTAAGACCAACCCAGTCCCAAACATAAATTAGAATGTTGGTGCGAAAAAATCAGTGTACTAAAAGTTCTTTAAGGGAACTCAGAAGGCAGGCCTAGAAAGCTCAAGTGTGGCTAAATCTTAAGTAGGTTGACCATGGACAAAAGTCAAACCTAAGAATAATTTGAATGGTTCTGTTTTTGGAAAATGAATCCCATGGGATGTTGTAGGATCAAAGTGACGTCGTATTTATAATGATCCCAGTGATCGAAGTAAATGTCTATTGAACACGTGAACAATGAGATAGTTTCATCAACATTCAAGGACCGTGGAACATATGGTAATCTCCTAATGGTATGTGCAGTCTTATCCTAAGTGACTGCAAGGCTTCACAGGTAACCTAGTTGACGAGAAGGGTCAGATTGCCCTCACAGTTAAACTAGGAGATCTATCTGCTAGCAAAGGACCATTGATGATTTTGTGGTTTTTAATGTACTATTTAACTACAACTTAATTCTAAGACAACGAATGATGTACGAATTAAAGGTTGTCATATCAATGTATCATTACTGCATGAAATTTTCTACTCCAGGAGGTGTTGGAATAGTACAAGGTGATTAGGCAACATTTATATACCCAAAGCATGGGTTAACATGCTCTGAGAAAGGCATGTTGATTGGGCTAAAAAAGCTAGATTGAAGAAGCCTATCTCAGCCGAACTGACCAAAATAGGTATCATTTGATAGATGTTAAAAGAGAAGATGATCACCTAGTTTTCGATGAGGTCAAGGTTGACCCTCACAATACCTTGGTGTCGGTGGTCAGCTTACCTATTGTAGTGGTAATAAACGAAAGACTGTTATCGAAATAGGAAGTTCCCTCAACACACTCTATGGAAATACCTTCAACTGGATGGGTATCCCATTGTATTTCCTATAGCCTTACTCAAGTCAACTCCTTAGACTAAAATGAGTTATTGATGGAGAGCATAAAGGAGCATATTGACAAAATCCAGTGATGTTTCAGAAACATTTTAAAATTTATTGGAAGTAATCTGACTACGTTGGATGATGTTAGAGCTTTGATGATGAAAGAGTTTTATATGACTGATTTGGGAAAAATATAAATTTTTTGGGTATTGAAGTACACCAAGTTAGTTTTTTAATTATGTAATTGGTGATTCTATAAACAAAAGGGACTTAATCGTAAATATCGTAAAAATTCAAGGAGTAATGTGCAACTATATGAAAATAGGTTTCTTGGTCCAGGATTCGAGAATGGCAAATTCTAAATTGTTAGGTTTTTAATTATGTAATTGGCAATTCTGTATACAAAAGGGACTTAATCGTAAATGTTGTAAAAATTGAAGGAGTAATGTGCAATTATATGCAAAAAAAAATTTCTTAGGTCTATGGTTCGAGAATGGCAAAAAGAGGAAAAACGACGCTAATTTTAGCTAGACTGTTGCCAAAGTTTGGCTCGAGCTACAAAAGCAGAAATATCGTCGCGGACTATCTCCCCTACTTCACTCGAGCGACAGCCTGTCGCTCAACTGTCACTGAGCCCTCGCTCGGGCGACTATGTTGTCCGGGAAATTTTTATTTCACGATTTAAAGGTTTTTTCCCCGGTTCATTCGTTTCCTAACCTACCTATAAATACGAAATCATATATGAACGTTTTTGGTGAGTTGCTTGAATATTGAGAGAGCTTCATTTGTGAGAGAATTAACATATTCCATCTTTTAATCTCCATCCATTGTGATTATTTTGGTGAGAAAAACCTCGTTCCTATAATCTAAATACCAAA